>CM031235.1:176686575-176924075 GCA_018340775.1 Taxus wallichiana var. yunnanensis
TGGGGACATAACATGGATGGAGAGGATTTATGAATGCTTGTGTTGATGTCATCTTAATGGTGAGTGCAATAGAGCTTTGCTATCAGCATCCCCAAACAAGGAGTTTGGTTTTCAATTTATAATAGTTAGTGATTCTGTTAGAATCGTTGATGATCCGATAAATGTGGGAAAAATGGGTTGGAAGTGGTTTAACCACTTCCAATTAAGGTTTTTCGGGTTTGGGTGTGAGTGGAAGAGGTTAGGAAGAGGTTAGGGGGTTAGGGGGTTAGGATGAGTGGTAGATGGGTAGGGAGGTTTAAGGTGAGAAAATAGGATACATAGATAGGTTTTACGGAAGATAAATGTGATTTTACAAGGATAATTCCTTATTTAGGTTAATAAGATAGGTTTTTTCAATTTTCAAATGAGAGTGTGAGGGTGTGACTAGGAAATAGGTATCTACATTTGCCCCTTTTGTCAAGTGGTTTGTGATAAATGGGTTGTTAGACAAAAACGAGTGAAATAATTGATTTGTTTGGATAGGTGGTCCCCCCTCAAACTAGGGGTAATTAGAATGAAGGGAAATGATCCTGAGTTAAAAATGGTTTTTGGATGAGATATGTTTGTATGATGGTGTGTTTTGATTTAAGATGCCCCAAGACTAGGTATGAAAGCAAAGTTCCACAAATGTGATTTTTGTTCCATCAATGAGTCAAGTGATAGGGGAACCAATGGGTATGTAACCTATAGATGTATGACCCATAGGAAATAGTCACGGGAAATTATCTTGATTGGGTATGATATCCACGGTGTCGAGAGACACAAACCGATAAACGATGTTGCCACAAAGGTGGGCTTATGCGACCATGAAGTCAAGTGACAAGGGGACCAAGGGGTTCGTGACCTATTGACGTATGACTTAATGGTAGAAAAGGAAATGATTATTCTGAAAAGACTACAAAATATGAGGTAGGATTGATGTCGATTGATTGATTCAGATTTTCAAAGGGCCTTGGGCCCTAAAAAGTAAGCACATCTTTGGAAAAATGTTATATGTTGGAAAGGGATGATGAAAGTGATGGTTTTATGAGGTTAAGGGACCAAATGTTGATTTTAAGGGTAGGTTGAAAAAATCGATGGTGATTTAGAAAGAATCGTTGACGATTACATGAATCATCAATGATTCGAGTGTGCGGGGAAAAAGGATATATAAAGCAATTTGAAAAGCTCACTTTGTATAATTACTATTTTGAGATTAACACATCTACAGAGCCCTAATTTGTGATTTTTGATTTTATCATGATGTAGGATGCCACAGGTACACAAAGGCGATGTTGATCCAAACATGCTAAGGTAGATGATGTATTTAATATTTTTGTATATTTTTTATTTTCTTGAGAATTGATAGGCACTTAAAAAACACTTGCGATTTTGTACGAAATCACTAGTAATTTGTGAGTCACCAACAATTTTT
Organism: Taxus wallichiana var. yunnanensis; assembly: GCA_018340775.1. NCBI lineage: Eukaryota > Viridiplantae > Streptophyta > Pinopsida > Cupressales > Taxaceae > Taxus > Taxus wallichiana. Next base: position 176,688,029 of record CM031235.1, read on the forward strand.
AAAGGGTTGTCAACGATTCGATAAGAGTCACTAGCGATGCTACCAAAGTTGTGATTTTTGTTCATTTTGATTGGTTGTTGATAAATTTGAATTGATATTTGTGGATTGTGGATTACTTTTTTATTATTTGGTTATTGGATGGAGGCTCAAGAGAGATTGACCACATGGGACAAGGCCCTGAAGATATTGAATGAGGTCTCGAGTGCTATTCTCACGTGTTGATTGGACTCACTTAGAGTAGGTTGGATTGGGTGGGATGTTCCATTATAAGTGTATCCACAGGGACATGTGTTTGTTGTTGGCATTATTTGAGTGATGGGATCATTTGACAAGAAAGTGCGGATACCTCTAGGAGAGATGACATTCAACTTGGAGGATGTGCATCGTATATTAGGCTTACCAATATAGGGTCAGCAAATTTATGTGATTGATGAGGCTGGTAGGGGTACAACTATACAAGCTTTATATGTTGATGATGGGGGATATGTGGTATAAAATTCAGGGGCTTTCTCATATAGTGCCCTATTGTGTGATGATAAGGAGGAGGGCCTTGGTGACAATGATGATGATGGGTATCGGTTGTTACACTTTACCGATTCTGTCAAGGGTGATTTTTGGATGTGGACGGGGATGGTAGTAGATATCGTGGTATAGAGGATGGTGTTTGATTGGGCCCTTGTGTTGTGGCACAAGTGTACAAGGAGTTGTGGTCCCTGGAGCATGAGGCGAGAGGTTTGAAGTAGATATATATTTTTGCTAGAGTGTTGGGCATATGAGCATATTATAGTGGCTTGGCTGTAGGGTGTATTGATGGATGAGGTGGGTGAACTCTTTGTATCTAGTAATTTTCATGAGGTGGAGGTTATAGATTACATATATAAGGCCCATTTTAGGGGAGGACGATGCTGCAAGAATCTCTAGCCGGTTTATAGGGTGAAGATGTTGTTTGAAGGGCTTATACAAGTTTTTGTATGGCTATATAGGATGTTAGTGGCTATGCGATGAGATAGGTGGGTGCAGGGCGGTGGGAGGATGAGTGGGAGTTGATCCTATTTGTCCATGTCGATGCAAGGTTTGGTTTGGTATAGGATGTATCGAGAGGCAAAAGTGCGCATGAGGGATGATGTAGAGACAGATGTGGCACTTCTAGCTGTTAAAGACTTAGTGGATATGGCAGATGAGGAGGGGGTTAGTGTGAGGGTAGATGTGTAAGGAGTATTAACATTGTATGCGATGTTTTTTTGAGTGAGGCTTTTTGCTCGTGGGGGAAACAACGGTTTGATGGGGTTGAGATTTGGGTGTGACCACTGTGTAGAGGTGACACCTCTAAAGGGTGGTAGTGATGTTGAGGGTAGAGATGGGGAGGATATGGTGGTAGTGTTGGAGGTTATAATGGATATTTTAGAGGTCAAGATGGCTAAATTTATAGTTGAGAGAGATGGTTTTAGTCAATGGTCACCACTGTAAAGGTGAAGACACAGGCCACGAATGACAGGGATAGATATCAACAAAAGAGAGAGGCCTTGTGATAGGCCTTTAGAGTGATATGTACTTCTATCTTAGGTGCTAAGCTATAGGAAACCAGAGCTCAAGTTAGTGTCGATGGGTCCATGTGGTAGTATCAATATGGATAACTACTAGTCTTTGCGTGAGGGGTTGAGTACTATGAGGAGATAATATGACAGAGGCTTCCAGATGAGCCTCGCTACACGGTGTATCTAGCACAAAGACGGGTGACACCATCAAGTAGTGTTGCGAGTGTTAGACAACCAACACAGGGTTCGAGAGGAGGTCCTAGTAGAGGATCAGATAGAGGCCCAGGTGGTGCTATAGGGAGAAGTTGGAGTGTTCACTTGATGGATGTCTAGTTTACTCAGTAGATGTATAGATATGGTTTTGATGTATGAGGATCTTTTGAAGCTATTTTTGAATAATTTTTTTTTTTTGATTCACGGGGTTTTGAGACCCGTGATGATGTTTAGACATTTTTGATATATATATATATATATATATATATATATATATATATATGATTTTGTCCTTTTGAGTTATATTTTGTGAGTTTTATGCAATATGATGGATATAAATGTGTTTGTTGATGATTTGACTAGTGATTTTGTTAACATATAATGTGTTATGGAAATATTTAAAATGCATGATTTAGAATGTAAAGGTTTATGTTATAATATGATTTTGTTGTTGTTGTGACAAACAATGATCTTGTTGTATAATTTACGCATTGTAGATGGGTAAGAGAAAAAACATGAAATGTTTGCATTTTTATTGTCCTGTACATACATATTATGTGATTGTAAACTGATTTAAAACGTATGATACTGCACATGCAACCCTATACTTGATGTTAATGTATGACTTACAATGGTTAGTCATACTAGGATCAAAAATAAAGATGGGTTCATCATATTCATCCTTTTTTGACATAGAAAAAGTGTGTATGTGGCGAGCATGGGAAAACGGGCTCTTCATGACAGTTCCCTAGGCTTTGCCCTAGCTCTTTGTATTTGAACAAGCTGATGGATGTGGGAAGCTTGCATTTTATGGGAAAGTTGATCGATGCGGAAACTTTCCTAGGGTGATATTATTTTTCTTTGATTTTGACATGAGGGTTGATCGATATGGGAAGCCTTGTTTTAATAAGAGGACTGATCGATGCGGGAATTCCTTTTCTGAGTATGTAATTTGATTGGGTAGCCATCCTTCAAAGGAATGGTCTAAAAATTTTATTTACTTTTTTTGATGGTAGTCATCCTTTGAGGGAGTGCTCTATAACTTTATTTGATATGATTTACTTTTGAATATCCATCCTTCGAGGAATTGGTCTATATTTTAATTAAATACATCCCATAGATATTTGTGACTTTTGAGCTAAGGGTATCTTGGGTAACCATTAGAAGGGGATAAGATAAGTGCGTGAGATACACATATCTCTTTTTCGCAATGGTTAGGATGAGATATGGGTATGGTGGAGTGATGATAACGGGGTTCCCTAGCCATGAGTAAGGAACTTGTCCATGAGGAATATGCTATGAGCAGAGCCATGGTGCCCATATTTAAGGTTTTGAAAGGTATGTTGGCGGAAGACCACCTGATTCCATATCATTATAAGAATACTAGGGTATGTGAGCTAATAAGGGGAGATCATAGCCTAATTAAGGTCTTATAATTTTATAGGTTAACAATAGAATGGCTCGCAAGTGTAGTACATTGAGAGGATCCTTTTTAGGTTTACCATCGAGGGAAGCTAAACAAAAATCCCCAGATCCATATTTATGAGTGATAATGTATGGTCCAAACGATTTTTGAGAAAAATTTCCACGTTTTCTCTTTTCCATGTTAGTGACGTGTTGGTTTTCTTTGAGAACAAGATCGCCAACATTGAAGTCACATTGTTTAAGGTGTTTTTTATAGGCACTTTTGATGCATTCTTGATAGACATTGATATGTTCAAGTGTAGTTAGACAACATTCATATAACAGTTCTAGTTTTGATAGAGGCTCTTGACGATAATCCTCGTCAAAGATGAAATCTATCAAGGAAACACATAGTGATGGGATTTGGAGTTCAAGAGGAAGAATGAATTTAGTGTTGTAGACTAACGAGAAGGGTGAGCCCCTGTAGGGCTTAGAAAGCTAGTTCGTTAAGCGCACAAGGAGAAGGGAATTTGGAGATGCCTATCTCTTCGAGTTTAATCGACTGTTTTTATGAGGATTTTGGTGAGTGTTTTATTAGAGGCTTCTACTTGACAATTTTCTTGTGGATAATAAGAAGATGAAAGTCCAAGTTTAATGTTATAAGTATCACAAAGTTTTGATTTTTTTGTTTTTGAATGAATTACCGTTATCTATGATGAGTTTGCAAGGAATGCCGAATTGACAGATTACGTGATGATGGATGAATTCAATAATTTTACCAACTTTAGTAGAGATGAGGGGGATAACTTCCACCCATTTTTTTATTAGATAGGTACTCATATGTTTGTGTTTACCATGTGTCGGATGAACCATATTCTATATGATTGATAGTAGGAAGATCAATATTTGTGTAAGATGGTTGATCAAGTTTTTATACAACGACATATAATTTGGAATCATTCAATGATAGAGGAATGAGAGAAGCAAGAAAATCCATTGTGTCTATAAATTTGTTAGATGATCGATGGGTGGTTTGAATTTCGTAATGGTCAAAGAACTATAGTAAGTATTCGATGATGGTGTTATATTTATGAAGGATCTCATTTTTACACTGATAAATGCCTTTGATTTGATTGATGACGAGTTTTGAATCATCGTATATGTCAAGAATTTGCACACCTTAAAATCCAGTGATATGGAGTACCATGATAAGAGCTTCATATTCTTCCATTTTGTTAGTACATTAAAAATTAAGTTTGAAGGATAATGGTATAAGAGTGTCTCAAGGGGGAATTATGACTATCCTGGTGCCTCCCCCTTATTTGAATTTGGACCCATCGAGGAAAAGGGTCATTTTAAGTGGGATTTCATCATGATCGAGGGTGTTAATTGACTCATCAAGGAAGTATTCACAAGGTAATTGATTGGTAGGAAGGGAGCTTCAACAAGCTATTCGGAAATGACTTGCCCCTTTATTGATTTCTGAGGGATGAATTCAAGGTCGAATTCAGTCATAAGCATGAGCTATCTAGTAATGTGATCATTATGATACAGTTTGAAATGCATGATTTTGAGTAGATTTAAGTTTTTAACTACGTAAGTTTTTTTATTGAGGAGATAGTGAGAAAGCTTGGAAGTTGCAAAGTATAGCACACAACATAACTTTTCAGCTTTAGAATAACGAGTTTCGTTTCACTCACGGAGGGTGTGGCTAATGTAATTGACAATTTGATCTTTACCTTATTTGTCTCAATGTGAAAGTGTGGCTCCCAAGGCATAGTCTATCATGGATGTGTAAAGATAAAATGGGTACCCCTCTCCGGAGGCATTAGCATGGTCGATTATAGGAGATAATGTTTGAGAGAATTGAGCACGATTGAAAACTATTTTCCCACATAAAGTGTATGTCCTTTATAAGAAGATGATGGAAAGGTTGAAATTTGTCTAATAATTGAGAAATGAACCGACGAATGGATTGGATCTTCCCTTGAAGACTACAGAGTTGCTTAAGATTAGATGGTAAGGGCATTTCAATGATAACTTTGACTTTGGCGGGATCAAATTCAATACCCCTGATAGATATGATAAATTCAAGGATCTTTCATGTGAGAACTCCAAAGACACACTTTGTAGGATTAATTCGAAGGAATAATTGTAAAAGGTGTGCAAATATTATGTTTAGAATGGCTATATGGTCTCTTCAGTGTTTGGATTTACATAAGATATTTTTGACATAGTCTTCCACGGTTTTATGGATAAGATCATGGAAGATGTAGGTCATGGTGCATTGATATGTGGCTCCCACATTATTCAAGTCAAAATTCATTACTCTATAGCAGAAATTTCCCTATGGGGTGATGAAGGATGTTGTGTGTTGATCTTTAGGGGCAATAAGGGTTTTATTCTAACTAGAAAAACCATCCATAAGAGATATCATCTCATTTCCAATGTAATATCGATAAGCTGGTCAATATTGGGTAGAGGAAAATTGTCCTTAGGGAAAGCAAGGTTAATGTCCCAAAATTTTGTGCAGATAGACAATTTTTCGGTGGCTTTGGCGATTAGTACGATGTTAGGAATCCATTGTGGATAATCAATAGGTAGGATGAAGTTGGCTAAAAGAAGATGTTGGAGTTCTCCTTTGATTAGCAATGTAACATGAGGATGTATTTTACAAAGTTTTTTCTTCACATGTTTAGTACCCAAGACTGTAATGATGTTGTGGATGGTGATGTTAGGGTCTATTCCTAACATGTCACTATAGAACCATGCAAAGGCTTAAATGTGTTTATATAGGAAGGTAGGGAATTGTTAAAGTCCACACAGGTTTAAGGCTTGGCCAATCTTAACAATGTGTGGTTCTTGAGGTGTGTCGATATTAACATTGGTGGTTGATTCATTAAGGAATGTTGATGTGTCATGGGGTAGGGAATTTTGAAGGTGGTGATCATCGGCCTCCATATAAGTTAGGATGATGTCATCGTCGTGACAATGTAGAATGTCGATAATGAGGGAGTCCTCCTCTATCATGTGTGGTAATGAGAGAGGAATAGTTTCAATTTTATCATGGTCTTGATAAGTCAGCGATCTAATTGAGATAGTATTGATTTTTAAAAATTAGGAGGAATGGATATGGTTTCGTCATCATTGGTGGGTGGATCTAACGATGATGATGAGAGTCTCAAGGGTTATGTTGTGGATGATGATGGCTCTAAAGAACGAATCTTGAAGCCGAGACCACATTTCTCGTGAGGTTTTCTCATATTTTCAAAGGAGAGGTTATGCAAACCTTGTTCATAATGACCCAAACCAAAGCCTTTCCAGGTGCAGCAGTAAAGGTAAGTCTGTGTAAACCAAGGTCCTGTCTAGAACGAAAATTTTGAAGAGAAAGGCTTAACATGTGGTTGAATGTCAAGATGAGATGATAGATGGTCGATGCCACCATATACTGATGATGTTTGTAAGAATGGGGGACCAAAGGGAATGATATCTCCAACATTAGGCTCATAGAGCGGCTTTTTGTTAGGTCTCCTATACATTTTAGGATTAGGGTACGAGTTGAGGGATAGAAGGTGGTACACCCCCAATGAGAGGTGATGCATAACATCTTCAAAGGAGTTATCATCTGGTAGCTTAGATGCGGGGATGAAAGAGATCATTAATTCTTGGTTTGAGGATGTATAATTTATACTTTGGAAGAAGCACAACATTGGGCCTATAAGTCATGTGACAGGGTTTGAAAGGATTTGGATCGACAGGAAAAGTAAAGTTTTTACCTCCATGTTCATAATTTAGATGATGATGTAGTGTTGATGGGATAAAACCCATAACATGTATTCAATAAAGCATCCCAACAACATGTTATACTATAACTCTCCTTCTACGAGATAGAAGAGCTCATGGAGACTCTTAACACCTATTTTGATGGGTAAAATGACCGTGACTAATGTAGGTGTGACAATGTCATTAAAGGTGTGTATCACAACATGTGATTGGGAAATGATGGTGTTGAATAACTGAAGTTATTTGAAGGCATAAGATGATATGATGTTGATATTGGCACCATTGTTGATCATAACTCTCTTGAAAATATTTTTATTGATTTGGGAAGTAACGAAGAGGGGACGATTGTGATCTTTGTGGTCTTCTTGATGATTTTAGATTCATCAAAGGTGATATCAACAAGCATTTTGAGAGTGCTGAAAATGTTAGAGAATGGTTGTGGGTCATTTGATGGTACTAAGATGGATTGAAGAGCTTCAATCGTTGTTTTTTGGTGTTGCGGAGAATTTTAAACAAGCTCATAGAGAGTCATATTAACAAGAGCTTGGTGTAGTTATTTGATGACTATGTTTTGTATAGATGTGGTAGATTATGTGTGTACGGAGGAAAGGATATATACCTAGGCCTTGGAAGATGACAGGTCAAGTGACTCAGGATGAGCAAAGGAGATAGAGATTTTGGGCTTGTTTTGATTTGGGGCCTTCCAGTAATGCGCACATGCTCTTGTAGTTATAAAAATGACATCTATGTGAAGGGGTGGGGTTTTACTAGAGGAAGCCTCACTCTTATTAGATTTGGAAGTGGTGTTGGGTGATGGTTTAGAGTTGGTGGATTTAAGGATTTGATGGGTTGTTTTGATTTGATGGTTAGGTTTGATTACATCTAGATGTTTTGTATCTGTGGAAAGAAGCCCTTTGCTAGCATGGTTTCAAATCGTATCATGGAGGGCTTTATAGTCCTTAGTGGAGTGTCTTGGTATCTGATGGTATGTATAGAATGCTTCATAATCATACCAAGAGGGCTTCCACCCTCAAGAGTTAGATGACTTAGTAGGGGTAATGTTATGAGAGATGATTGGATAAGATTTTCAAGGATTCTAGTATAATATCCTATCATAGCTATCTGGGATGACAATAAGGTGAAGGGATCTGTATATCGTTTGATGATTTAGAGGTTTGAGATAATGGGGTCATTTTCTGTGTGGCACATTTAGATGTTAGTTGAGGAACGAACCTAGATTCTGTAACGGTAATCATTAAATTGGATGATAGATGAGGCCCTAAAATGGAAACCGAGCGCTATGTATTTTTGATAATATTTTGACGGTCATGTGGTATAATTTCTATTTTTTGGATGAATGATTTGTGGATTTTCTAGTGGGATTATTGAAATTATTGATGTGGTGTCAAGTGATGTTCTCTTTGAAAGAGAGTTTTAAAATTTACATGACAAGATTCTTTTTCGGGGCTCTTAGAGGTACGGTGGGGAGTTTGAAGGGGAAATGATAGATTCTCTTAATTGTGATTTTGGTGGAGTTTGTCTTGGTAGTGAAAAGACTGAAAGAGTTGGATGATTCGGTTAGTGTCTTTGTTATAAAAACACTTGTTACTAAGGGTGTAAGTGGGAGATCTTTGATGGTATTGATAGTATGATGAGAGTTGATGGCATTGGATTAGGATTGAGTGGTAGATGATGGATGATTCGGGAAAGGATGTTTAAACACATCTAAGTTTTTCTTTAGAGGAAAGTTTAGAATGTTAAGTTGTAATTCACCTTGGTCAATGAGATCCTAAAGGACATTTTGGATGAATGACACCTTTCAATGTCATGTTCTCGGACTTGATGGTATTTACAATAATTATTGTCTCTATACCATGAGGGTTTAGATTTGGAAAGGTCAACACAACAGATGAGAGGGAGTTTAATCATACAAGCAACTAGAAGTTTTTCAAAGACAACGCTATAAGACTCCCCTATAGGTGTGTAGTTACGTTGAGGTCGAGTTCATTTGGAGTTTGACCAATTTTTAGAAATAGATTTCACCATGACCGTGTTAGCCAATCCTTTAGATTTGTTGTTGCTAGAAGAAGTTTTAAATGAAGACTTGGGTTTGGGTTTCTTAGACCGAGTTTAACCTTACCATCTTCAAGGGCACGAAGTTCTAGATTTCGGGCCATGGTAAAGCCTTCATTGAAATTCTAAAAGGATTGGATCTGAAGGGTTGATGATATGTTCTTGGCACATGATCAAGAACATAATTGGATTAAATCAGTTTGTGGAAGAGAGATGGATAATTGAGTGATAATCCTTCGCCATTTGGTGATGAAATATACAACAAACTCATCGTCGAAGTGTTTAATAACATATAGATCATTAATAGAGATCTTACGAGCAATGTTGATGGAGAAATTCTCTAGGAACAAATGCATGAGTTATGCGAAAGAGAAGAGGGAATATTGTGAGATGTTGTTGTACCAGTCAAGGGCGGGCCCTACTAAGGACATGGGAAATGTCCTCAACATGAGATCTTGGTCATGGGCAATGAGATAACATGCATGACAAAAGGACCTAATGTGCTAATGTGGGTCCTCCTTACTATATAACTTAATGAATTTTGGGAGTTCCTAGTGTGGAGGATAGGCCTTGAAAGGCACGAACGGGTGATAAGTTTATTGTAAATTTGTTCTTAGGAGAGTTTGTTCGTAGGTCCCATGATATCATCCTCAAGGCTTGCTATTTTTCTTAGTAATGCCTACATGGGATCGTTATGAGGTTTTTGTATGTGTAAAGAAGAGGGAAATTCTTTGTTATAAAGATAGGGGTTTGTATCTTGATACTGGTACAAATGATACAGTAAAGGGATATTATGATGTAGAGGGGTAGTGGTTGGGATATTATAGGTATGTTGAGATACTAAGGGTTGTGAGGGTTGGATATCTACGGAGCAATCTAATGGAGGCATTGATAAGAGGTTGGGATGGTTGTGTTATATATTGAGAAGGGATGGTGTTGTATTGTGAGATAGGGCGGTGGATGCCCGTCATGAAAACGGGTGAGAACTAGCGATGCAACTCGTATTGACAAGGGGTATGGATGTAGAAATATATAAAACTAGATTTTGGATTGAGGATGTAGGTTATTGTGGTGGGATGAATTGAGATGTGATAAGAGGTGTCGTGGTGAGAGGAGGAACACCAACTAAGCTTGCATGATGTGTAAAGCGGAGTAGTGGAGGTTACGGATTGGATGTGGATGGGAATGTCATAGTGTGGGTTTGTGTGAGTAACGATCTTGATGAAGGATCCAATGACGTAGATGGTTTTTGGTTGGATGTGTCTTGTGATGAGATAGTGTTAAAATCAAAACTAGTGATATGAGCTAATGAAGCAGGTGTTGATGTGCCTACGTCACTAGTGGAGGGGTAAGGGGAGATTTGTTTTATGATGGTTGATAATTGGGATCATGAAGTTTAGAATAATCGCAAGTTGTGGCTTTGAGGTTGGACCATATTCAGGTAGAGGGAATAAGTAATACACATACCTTTGGTAAAAGGTAGCTAGAAAGGGAAACCAAATTTGTGTCTAAGAGTTCAATGAAGATGGGGTCACCTGTAATGCCCGTCGATGTTCCCCTATTCCTGACATGACGACCCTGCTGCTAAGCATGGGAGGGTTGTGTGCATGCTCTCGTTGACCGTTGTCAACTTTGTCCTTATTGCAGTGAAGGTTTTGCACCTTCCCTCTCTTTCTTGTCTTTTGGGTCGTTGTCGACACCCCAACTGTGGACCTCGTAGCGTCATGGACGACTATCCGGTTAAAGGAAAATTTGGTTCTCGGCTCTTCGAGTTTGTCGGGTCGTCGACATTAATAGGATTAATAATTATTATCATTATTAAGTCCGTAAAATCATTAAAATAATGTTTATAATACTATTATAACTCATATCACCAACTTTGATCAGTCGCTTTTGTGTCAAAATTTTATCTTTGGTAATGGATTGACTTTAAGTTATATTTTATTTATTTATCTACTTCGTTTTAGGGTTTTATGATGTTTTTAGATTAAAAAAATATATATATAGATAAATAAATTTAAAAGGAATTAAAAATAAAATCAAAATGCCCGTGAATGTTGGGCGGTTTAGGGAAAAGTGGAAGAAGGTGAAAAAGTCCAAAAATCGCAGTTAGGGTTTTGTCTTTTTGGCTTTTGGAATGCGTTAGTTTTGGGCATGGGGCGGCTGGTTTGGGGGCATAGGGATCTACTCAGAATGAGTATTGTTGAAGAGGCCTTGGAAGCTTTCAAGCAAATGCATTTGATACGTGTAAAGCCAGACTCCACAACCATTTTTAGCATCCTCCCAGGCCGCGCCACACACCTGCGTGGGCAAATCAAAGCACATTGGAGAGAGGTTCTTAGGACGGTTGTTGCGATGCATGAAATGCTTTGGGGACAGAGTTTGGATGCTCATCAAAGCAAAATGGAGGAGGATTTTTGTCTATTTAGTTTTTCATGTTGCCAGCATCCTCCTAGCCGCCCCAGACCTGCGTGGGCTCCCATCAAAGTAAAAAGGCAGAGGAACTTTTTCAGATGTTGCAGTCGCAAGTGCCCTAGTAGATACATATGTAAAACGTGGAAGCATGTGAACTGTTTGACTAAATGCATGGAAGAAATGTAGTTCCAGGGACTGCAATGATAGCAGGATATGTAAAAAAATGGGTCTATTAAAAGGTGTTGAAACTGTTTGATAGAATGCCTCAAAGAAATGTTGTCTCATGGAATGCCATGATGGTAGCATATGCACAAAATGGATGTGTAGAAAAGGCCTGTGATCTGTTTGGTGAATGCCTCAAGAGATGTGGTCTTATGGAACATACCCTGACCTTGTAAGCTTCATTTTTGGTTTAATTAGCTTTCAGCCATGCAGGTTCAGTGCATGAGGGTTGTAAATACTTCGATGGCATGAGTGCCTCTTGTAGAATCACACCAAGAATTATTGCCTCACCTCTTCCAAGTGCAAGCTTCTGGACTGTTCTGTTAGAACCATTAATTAATGCTTCCTATGCATTGTATTTGAAAGTCGTTCCTCAGAGTATTCGTATGCACAAAAATGGATTTTGTTGAAAAGGCATGTGATCTATTGACATAGAAAATGCGGTCTCTGGGATCGGGATGACTTCTTGAAAACACAAAATGGTTCTTTTCGATGAGACATGGGTGCACAACGAATGGCTTGGTTTGCACGTGACTACCTGGCATCAGATGGCAACAATGGTGGTCTCGACGGATCGCGAGTGTAAACCGCTTGGAGCCCCTTGTACCATTTCACTCATCATTTCAGGCATGGTTCTTCTTCCCTTACCTCTCATAATTCTCATGTTTTAGTTCTCTTTTGCAACTAAATAGAATTTTAAATTTATGGGATTTTTAATACAGTTAAATGTTCCTTCAACTCGTTGCAAAACAATAAATTGTCGTGTCGTAACTCACGAAGTCATTATAACTCACCTACTTTAAACCATGAACTATCACCCTCACTTTGAGATGATTTAGAAAACTCTTACCCTTCTTGATCACTCCAATATCGTTTTATCAACCAGATGAATTTGACTCCCCATTGATAAAGTTGACCTTCTCCTTGTTTTAAATAGTTAAATTTTGCAATTTTCGGAGACTCACTAAGTACCCTTCGCAACTCTGGAAACGAGATGTGAAATTTCATTTGTGTACCTTGGTATACAAGGAGTCACCTTGACCTTTGGTTTGACCTGAAAACGAACATATGACATCTTTTTGATGCTCTTATAGGAGCCCTGTTACATTGGTTTACAGCAGTAGAAAGCTATTAAATCTAGAAAGTTGGCTTTCATTTTGAACTGTCATTTGAAACCTGGATGGAGAAATTACTTCCCGTCTTCGCAAACCTCTAGTGTTTATACTAGACAATTGCATGGAATATTCAGTATAGGAAAGAGCACTTTTCAGGATAGTTTGGTGAAGCCATTTTGTAGGCCTCGATCACACAATTTGACGAGGTCCAATTTTGTCTTGTCACCCGAGAAAACTTGTTGTCGTTTAAAAATGGTTCTCTAGTTCTCAGTCCCGTCGACTCTGATGAATTCTCTTTATATAGGGGAACTAGTAGGAGATGTCTCGTTACGTGCTCCTCCATCGAACATCATTTTGGATGCGGTTTTCTGGGCCCTCGAGCTAACTTTTGTCATTTTACAACTAGGTGAACTACGACCAGTGGCCCTGAAAAACTAGCCGCCAAACGCAAACCGTGTGCTCTTTTTCAATTCCGTCAGTTGCTATGAACTCTTGGTATATCTAGGACACATAGAAAGTTAATTGTGGTGCGTGTGCTCATTGGAAGATAACCTTTGGAAGCAGTTTCTTAGCCTCCGAGTCCGTTTTGAACGTTTTGTAGCTAGTGAGAAAATGTAAGAATAGAAAGTTCGGGACCTCGTAGGGTTGCCAAATCACCCTGAAAATGTTTAACACATGTAAATAACTATTTAAAACACTATAATGAAACTTTTTGTGTGTATTAGAACTTTTGACCAAATGGTGTTTTCTCTCTCTACCCTTCTCTTTCTCTCTCTGGGTTACAAAAAGAAGCAAAATGAAATGTAATGAATACATGTCTCTAAACCTTTTTGTTTCGATTGCAAATTGTAATTTTTATCTTATGTAAATGGGAAACTGAAAAATGATAATTATGATTGATTAGGGTGGATGCCATGCTAGTGATTTATCACTGATATCATGCTCACGTGGGTTTTGCAGGATGGAAGAATGACGACGAAAAAGGTGATGTATAATTTTATTATTATTATTGTAATTTTTACTGAGTCATTGTAAAATGAATAAGCTGTCTAATGTAGTCTCTTATTCTGAGAAAAGTTATGATTGAAATTTGTTAATATGTAGGAGATGCTAGTTTTAGGATACCTTAGGAAATGTGCATCTAATCACCGGTTAATTTGATTCTTAGTTGTGTATGGAAAAAGGGTTTTATTTATCTATAGTAAATGAAATTGAAGTTAATATATTGTAGTAACTTCTCAGTATTCAATAAACGATTAAATTAATTACTGGGTTATCTTCTTACCTTGCAAACATAATAAAGATTTTTTTTAATGGAAACACTCAACCCTAATAAAATACTCGTGCATAGCTTGCCTGCATGTGTGATCCCTTTTTACCATATAAGAAATTTAAAACCGTAGAACGACCTTAAACTTTGCACTCGATGAGACCTCCTAGGTTAGGTAAATAAAACCCCTAGTTGGAGTTTACTGTCATAGTCATTATGTCTAGCGACATTGTCGTGAACCCATATTTTAGGAATGACATGGTCCAACTTTATCCAGAGTATGCGGTTTCCTTCTAGTTTTGGTAATCGCGAGAAGAATGCCCTCTCTTCAGGTCCGACACCAGGTTGAGTGTTGAAGACCACCTTAGAAGTCACCTTATGAGTCCTTGTTCGAAGGAACGATTAAGTGGTGCTACCTTGGTTTCTATCAAAATAACATCTTGGTATTTTCTTGAATGTGGTTTAGTATAAATATGTCCGTCTGCCTTAAACTCTTATATAGTTGAGGCATGGATCATTAAGTGCATATTGGAAGAAACCAAACCTCAGCTGATTAGGAGGTGTCACTTGTGGTTCATGTATAGTTTACAATTCTTCCGATCATGTACCCCTTCAAGATGTTAGTCAAATACTTCTGTAACTCCTGATTACAAAACAATGCTAATAACGAGACCATAGTGCGATGTAAGAGCATATCATATATGATGAAAACGAGATTGGAGATTAGGATTAAGGTCACTCTTGGAGTCTTTATAACTTAATTAAACATTTTCATGCGTTGCAAAGAATATAAATTACCTTGGTGTGACCAAACTTTGAGAAAACAAAAGATATATAAATATAAATGGAAGTCCATAAGTTATTGAACTTTAACAACTATGGTAGCGAAATAACTATTCCATGATCGATGGATGTTCTTGGGGAAAAATCTATCTCGAATCTATGTCTTCCTTAATACCAAGATTTCACCTTGACATCACGTTAGATTCACTTGTGTAGCAAGGGTAAATTTTAAACATTAAATAAACGTTTGAGAAGCACATTCTTAACATAAGAACAAGATAATTAAGTATTGTATATGTGATTTGAATTGTGCCAAATAAGCCAGTAAGTTATGGAAATTTCCGTGATGCATAAAGGAAGCCAACCTAAATTGGTCGAACTGTAAATTAAAAAAATGGAATGAACTTAAGATTTTGTAGATGGAAAAAGGGAGAAAATTATGCTTACATAACAATGTTCTTGGGATGTTAATCATAACTAAAATACATTTAAAGTAATGATGTGTCGTGGGTTCGCCGTTCCTAAAGTCATGTTTCTTGTGATTGGGTCATTGCTGGTATTCGTTCATTGCGAGAAGTGTGGCATCGACATGCCTATGTTGTTTTCTTGAGTCTATGTGAGTCGATGACTTATGTGATTGTCATACGCGAGTCGAGTTTCTGTACTTGAAGCCCTTGCTATGTTGTGTGTAGCGTGCATTGTAGGTCAAAAAAATATCCTGGTATTTTATTGTTGTATTTGGGTGCGTAAAATGAGGGCATGACATCACCACTTGATATAATTGAGGATCAAGATAGGGGTCTTCTAATGTAGTAGATCGTGTACTTTGGAAGAAAGTGGGGGTCCCAGATCTAATTATAAGGGTGGATTTTTGTGTGCTTGGGAAGTTTTTAATATGGAACTAAAGCGATTCTATCATATTTGAAAGAATTTGAAGGCAATCCTATAGTCTACTTAGAACCGTGAAATAAACAAATAATCAATAAAGAAATAAAAATATAGTTGTTTTTTAAAAAGAAAAAGACTACACAATCGGAAGGGAATTTTTGTTTTAATTCATTAACTTAAGAAAGGAGTGAAATGAAAATTAGATGAAAGGGGAACTAGGAAAAAGACTATGTAAGGATGGTTTCGAGTAAGTTAAGGTTGGAGTCCTCGATATACCTAAAGGAAAATGAGGCCTAAACATGTGTTGGTGTTGGTATGAGGTGTTGTATTTGAGCCTACCCCATCACTTCACAGTCCCATAGTGATAAGGGTGTTGGGTTCTTAGTCGATATACCGCCCACTAGACTATTTATACTTGACAGAGTCAAATTTTCCTCTTTGTGATAAAATCTAAGTAGGTGCGAAGGGTTTGTTTAGATGTAAATTTCAATTTGATATGTGATTTGTTGCATGTGAAGGGAGTTTTTTGTGATTGCAATTCGTTCAAATCCTAATTGGACTATATGAATAAGTAGGATGAGGGTTTGATCGAGAAAAAGATTTAGTATAGAAAGAAAATGAAAGAAAGAACATACCTATGATTGTTATTACTTTTTTATTTTAATTTTAATTTTTACGTGTTTTTGGAATGACAACAACAAGGTAATCCAAGCCACAAAGTTAGATGATATTGACAAGAAAAGAAAAAAAAAGATATAAAATCTAATCAAAAAGGGACTAAGTGTCCCACTAGGAATGCCAAGATGTTTGAGGTGAATTTTGGTTCGTTCCAAAAAATATAAACATAACGGGAGGTTTATTGATACTGCACCGAAAAACACGGTGTCGAGGTGAGTGGGTGCATGAACGATATGGAAGACTCCTCTTTCCACCGAGCAAGAGGACATATATGCAATGACAACTAAACAAGGTAAATATTAGATCATTATTAAACAAGTTTCTCGGGAATGAATGGTCGTAGGAAGCAATGGGATTCCTCGAGGATGTTTGTTGGAGCTCAAAATTGGACATTTCCTTGGGTCATAGACAACACAGGATTTTGAGGGAGCATGGGACTATCTCCAAGTTATGGGACCTTGCATGCTTGAGACAGACCTCCGGAGAAGGTTGGTTCCTCTACCTAATCCTAATGTTAAAACTACTCATAATGTTGAAAGTGAATCCTAAGCTAAACATTCTAAGGGACTACGGTTAGAAGGAGATGTAGAAAATGGAAATCCTAAGCTAAAAGGTGGTGATAGAACCAAAAAAATGGTGATGAACATTAAACATAGTCAAAATTGAGCCTGTAAATAAGATAGATATGCACAACACATTACGAGAGAAAAATAGAGGCAAGAAGCAAATAAAACACAAGTATAGGGCAGAAGAAAGCCACAAACACCATATTTTATTGCTTAAAATCATGCACAGTCCATTAAATATCAAACAGAAGGCAAGCACACATTTAAAGAGGCCAAAATGAAGGCTCAAAGTTCATATCTACTTGGGAGACCATTTTGACATGGTTCTTTTCTAGATCAGAATGTCCATACTTTCTAGATCGAATGTCTATATGTGAAGCTAGGTGGTATAACTTTGATGATCAATTAATATTTGAATTCATAATGTTTTCAAATAATATATTTTTATTATTAATTATAGAAAGTATTTACTATTTTTATAGGTTGATTTTGTAATAGTGTTATATTGATAGCATGTTACTTGTATTATATTAAATGTCCAAATAATCGAAGACGTTAACTTTCATTGTGTAATTTAATCCAAAAAAAGCTATATTCGTCAAAAACATTATTTATTATGAATATATTGAATAAAATAACTTTTAAATTACCTTATATAGTTATTTTATAAATGTTAGTATATAAAAATTTATTTTAAAATGCACAAATTCGATTGTGAATGTCAAGAGATGGCCATATAATTTTTAGGCTGCCAACTATTTTTTAATAGTTCATTTAATTTTAAACATCAAATGTTAGCACTACACCCAAGTGTGATTTCGATAAAATTCTAGATAAGTACTCTATGATCAAATGAACCTAATCACTTGTCTATTTGAAGAAAATATGATATGATAAAAAAATGAGAAGCTATACTTAATAAAATATTCAAGATAAACAAAAAACAAAAATGACATACACAATATTTATCCTAGAAACCCTTTCGGGAAAAAATCCAACACAATAACTTCTCTCTCTTATTACATTAACTTAACCATTTACAATACAATAATGTACTTCAAGTTATGCTCTACCCTACTGCATGTCCAACTATATAAGCACATCAATAGGAAACTGTCAAAGCGATTTTACAATACAATGGGTACCAAAACTATGGGCTAACAAAACAACCCATAATGGTTCCCCATAAGTCATGGGTTTGACACCACCCATATACATGTATAGATAAAAATCACATATATGTACTCTAGGAAAATAGAGATCCCCACTAGTTCTTGTGGCAGAGGTGTAAAATATTTCTGGGTATACAATATGCAAAATATACAACCTATTCTAACACTATTTATATATGAATAAATTCAAACTTTGAAAAAATTTCCTTGCATGACCAATCTTATATGAATAAAAATTTGAAAGGCGGTAGAGACAAATGAGTATATCTAATTGAAAAAAATTGTCTAGGAATTTGCACAAGAACTATATAAATATTCAAAACAATAGATTAGATGAGGTTGATATGGAGGTTGTTTGAAGATTATTGATGAAGATGATTACCATGAACATGTATAAGTTGAAAAGCTATGGAAATGAGGTTAGAAAACCTCAAAGCTTAACTAACTCATATATGAACCATAAGATAAGAAATAAGCAAGAATTCCTACTTTTCATGCATTAAACTTGAAGTAAACAAGCAAACTAACAAATATAACTACCCTCTATTCTTGAAACTTAAGTAAATGAGCCTAATAAGGATCTAAGAAATCAGTTTGTGTGTTATTTGCTCCAAAAATAGTGAAGAGATCTCTCCAAGTTGGCTACATGGCCAAGTTTTAGATCTTCCCTTACTAACTATATTTGGAGTGGATGGATGCAAGATGGAGGAGGGAAAGCTTTAGATCAAATGTCTAATTAGCTTAAAGCTAATAAAAATGAGATCCAAGCTTTCTTAGGCTTGTTTTGGCTTTGTGTTATGTAAAGTTGTGTCTTTTGAATGGGTAGGCTTTGCCTTGTATTTATAGTTTTTGGTTTGGAAGAGTTTGGAATTTGGATGCATGTGGGACAAAATTCTAAGAAGGATTAGGTTATTTGACCTTGGTTTAGGCTAGTTAAGCTTGATTAGCAATTGATTAGAGACTCATTGAGAGTTGGGAGGGTGCAGTTAATCATTTCTAACTGATAGATAGCTATGAAGCTGTAGAAGTGGTTCAGAGAGAACTAGGGAGGTTACGAATGGTTGAAAGGAAGAATGTTTAGCTAATAAGATATATATTAGCCTAATTAGATGATTATAGGAGGAATACGACTGAAAGAGTGTCATAAATGGGCATCCAAGAATGGAGCAAATAAGGGTTGATTAACCAAGTGTCGTCAATTGGTTTAATTGGAGGAAATGCTTAGTTCCTTGTTATTTCTTCTCCAAATTCTTCCTACCATTTTCATCCTTTCGATGATATTTTGGTTAGCCTATTCACACGCATTTTGTGACAATTATCTCTATGGTATCTATTTGACCCTGGTCTTTTATCACCTTTGTAAATTCAAGAACGACTAACCTCTTAGAGATCTTTGATTTTGGAATTGGAAACTACCTCTTTCTAGGATTGTATAACTCTTTGTAGACTATGGTATGGTTATCCCCCTTCTATATGGTTTTTGAGCTACGACGGTATGCTTCTATAACTTCTCCTTCCCTTCACTTTCTTGAAAATAATTATTGTTATATATTTCTAGAGATCATAAAACCTAGACAAAACTTGTAATGATCTGAAACAAGTTGAAACCTAGGTATTTTACATATCCTTCATCAAATAATTAGTTAACTAAAAGGATAAATCGTTATGTGGTTGACTTGTGAAGTGCATTTGACTTGCATTATATAGGCTTACAAAGGTTAGATATTCATATAATAACTAACCTAGGAAGATGAACAAACTAATATAATTATTTTCAAATTGGAAAAAGAGTTGTTAGATGGAATGTTTCAGGACCATACAGATCGATCAAGACCATACTCCATTATGGCTCGAGCTATACAATTTTTCCTTGCAGATAATGATGCAAAAGCTAAAGTTTGGGAATGATACAGGGTTAAGTTACTACTTTAGTTAAGTAAATTTTTTAGATGAATGAAAAATAAATGTGCAAAGATGAGAATCTTAGCACTTGTATTAACATGGGAATAAAGCCAAACTTTTCATGCTTAAGGGATGAGTTACCAAAGTGTAAGCATATTCAAGGTGTTTACAATTACAAGGCTTGGATATTTCTATAACAACTTTTGATAACACCAAATTTCAACCAAGAGGAAAATGTATATAACTCATATAAAATAATGTGAAATAAATGCCAAAAGACCCCAATTTGTTTTTGTATCCAACCACCTTAATAAACCAATTAAATACTAGTGATTCTACCTCAAGTTGTTCACTTTTGTATCCAACCACCTTATTAAACCAATTAAATACTAGTAATTACACCCCAAGTTGTTCATTTTTGTATCCAACCACCTAATTAAACCAATTAAATACTAATAATTGCACCCAAAGGTATACAATGGGGAACATACAAATATACTTTGTTTGAAGGGATCAAGTATGAGGAAACAAATTAAAGACATGTTGAAGAACGTGTAAATAATTCATGAAAAAAAGACACCACAACGTAAGGAAATAATGTCAATATGTAATTATGTTGTCATTTTGACACAAGATAATGTTATAGTGTATGCATTTATTTATATGGATGTATTTCCTTATTTTCAAGAAGTGTTTTAATATGTAAGGACACTATATGTATACAAAAGTACATTAATGCCTATTTCATTATGTACATGAAGCATTCCTAGATTCTTATTTGGGATCTTATTTTTGTACTTTTATTATCTCCTTTTCTTCAAAATAATTCCTTTTATTACTATGAATTGCTATGAAATGAAGGAATCATTCATATTTATTTTGAATCTAAGCATATGTATTAACATTGGAAAGACACATAATGGATATGTGAAGACCATTCAATGGTTGAACTCTTCTGATTGTAATGTGTAGACACTCATTGGTAAAAGCACAATAAAATGTCCCACTTTTTGGTATGTTTTGTACCATTATAAACATGAATTTTTAGTTTCATTGATTTTCTAAAGGTAATAGCCATAAAACCGTACACATTCATGAAATTCCACAAACTAACGAAATTTTGTGTTTAAAGTGTAGAATACATGTAAAAAAATTTTTATAAAACAATCGCAAAAAAAATTTTTTTGTCTTTTTCTTAATTTTATTCATATGTTGTTTCTTATGCTATAAAAGAGGAATGATTGTCCCCGAGTGGTTTTTTTAAATGAAATTTTATTTTTTCACCATGAAATTTTAGATATATGTTCAAGATTTGAATTTTGAGGTGTTGTCAAATTTTCATATTTTTTTGACTTATATATTTTTAATTAATTATTTAATAAAAATATTTTCAAATAAATGGCATACAAATGTTAATGCAATAACTTTTAAGATTTATATCGAAATTGATTTTTTTCACAGGTAAGAAGAAGACTTCAACAAATAGTAATTTTATTTTTTTAAATATTTTTGATATATTTTGCTATTTTTCAAATTGGGTTGATTGTGTACGATCGATTGTCCTAAAATACCATATGTTAAAAAAATATAAAAAATAAATAGTAAAACAAATTTTTAAAAAATGAAAATTATATTTTTAGAAAGCTAATAAAATTTTGTAATTTTATTCATTCATTAACCCTAATTACGTGGCTCCTAAGTGGCACATTTTGGCATAAAATTATCCTCTAAATGGATTTGGCGTCAAAATGTGCCACATAGGTGCCACATAGGGGATTCGCGCTAAGGGTGGTTCGCGTGAAGGAGGTTCACCCGAAGGGGGTTTGCGTGAACCCCCTTCGCCCGAACCCCTAAACCCTAAATTTGCCGCCCAAAACTATATAAATATCTATATATAACTCTTTGCCACCAAAATTATTTGAACCCAAAGGGGTTCACACGAAGGGGTGTTCGTGCGAACCCCATTCGCGTGAACCAGTTTCTTTGTCCTACGTGGTAGTTTTGGGCGAAGGGGATTCACGCGAAAGGGGTGTTCAAGTGAACACCCTCGATTTCTGATCCCTCTCAACCTCTTACTCACATTTTTGGGACACAAAGTGGGACACAACATTATGCTTTGACCAGATGAAGGAAGAAACATCCATCCGTACACAATACTTGATTGCAATGTTTGATCTTTGTACCTTTGATTTTTCTTTGTGTTCTCATTTTTGTATTTTTACTTTGTTTTTGATTTTTGATAGTTTTTGGAAAGTTGGGACTAACATTGTCACTCGGCGTGATAAGATCTAACAATAATGTTTGTGACTTCTTTGATAAGGAGATTAAGCATGTTTGTTTATCAAGAGTCATGTTTTCCCCGATCTCGATAATCGCGGTGAGCTCATACTCAATAAATGACCTGTCACTTATCCTAAAACATGGATTTCGTGACGGGAGCTTGAGCTCCTATCCATAGGTTTATGCACTTTGCACCATACTTGATGGTTACATTGGTGTGCATTCTTGAATTGCATTTCATTTTTAACCTTGAGATTGTTGGAATTATTGGGAGCTTTGGAGCTCTTTGCAATTTTGAGTTTAGCTTGATAAAGAACCTGTCTTGGCAAGTCACACTTTTTGGAATAAATGGGTCTAAGTTGCAATGGAATTTTTTATAGTGGTAGGTAGTGTGAATTTATTTCTTGCCTTGCAAGGTGCTTTTTCCCATGAAGTCAAAGTCACTTAAGTTGCAACGGGAATATTAGAGGTGGCAGAAAGGTGAGAATTTCTTACCGCCTTGCGCAGGTAAAAATTCCCATTATAAAATAAGGAAAAATTACTTAAAGCACCAACGGGAATTTTTTTCCTACCTAAAGCAGCCAACTTTTCCCACCAAAGAGGTTTATTCACCCATGCAAGTCACACTTTATCAAAGAAAACTATTTTCAATACAAGTCACACTTTTTGGGAGTTGTTTTAATTTACAATGGGAATTTTAGCGGTGGTAGGCATGTGAGAATTTATTTCCTGCCTTGCAGGTAAAAATTCTCATTATGAAATTCAAATAAATTAAGTGGAAGAAGGAATTTTTGGAGCTGCGGTGCGGGATAGAAATTCCCATCAAAGTTGACTTCTTATTTTTAGCATCTACCCCTGCCAAAAAGTGTGACCCATCGGCATTAAACAATGCATTTAATAATATTTATTAATAGCTTTTCACCCAATTTTGGTGCCAAAAATGGAAGGAAAGTCAATGCAAGAGGGTGAGTTAAAGATAAGTCATGGATGCAAGCTATAAATAAATAAATAAAATTTATTTAAAAGTAAACCAGCAACATGCATAATTAGGAACCCAATTTGGGTGAATAGACATGATTGTTTATTAATTAAATTTCCAGAAATAGGAAGGGCAATTATTAAAAATAGTATGATGAGGGTTATATAAACATGGGCTTCCATAATGAGGAAACAATTAATTTTTTTTGCTAAGGATTGCAGCTCAGACAGCTTTGGCGCTAAGGAAAGGAGGTTTTGTGCATCAAAAGGTGTTTTTCATTGCTAGGGAGCTTCAAGGTTTGGCGCCTAGGGTTGGAATAGCTTGATTTTTGCTATGATAATTATTTACATGTTGGTATAAATGCCCAGGTGAATTTAAAAATATTTATGCTTGCTTTACATACAAGCAAATCCTCAAATTTTAGGGCAGCAGACTTTA
Organism: Taxus wallichiana var. yunnanensis; assembly: GCA_018340775.1. Taxonomy (NCBI): domain Eukaryota; kingdom Viridiplantae; phylum Streptophyta; class Pinopsida; order Cupressales; family Taxaceae; genus Taxus; species Taxus wallichiana. The sequence continues at coordinate 176,711,745 of CM031235.1, forward strand.
TATGCAGATTTTGGTAATGAAAATAAAGTATTCATGCCTTGGACTCCATCTTTGTCTCGAATTAATTACAGTGTATTCATCACAAGGTGCTCATATAAGAGAAAGGGAGTTCAAATCAATGATGTGTACATTGAATATATCTTCGAATCGAAGAAATTGTCGATCTACACAAATTGATACAATTGCAAAGAATTCTAGTAGTATTAAAAGAAAAAGATCTCGATAAAGATTGCTCGGATAAAGATTTCTCCATTTGATGAAGCATGATGAAAGAGAAGGATCATAAGAATCATGCATAGCTTCTAAATTTGTTGATATCAATGACACGGACATAGGCCCCGAACCCATCTGAATTAATTGACAGATCTAAGGCCGAAAGGACAACTCGATGCAAAGTGTCTCCAAAGTCACATCTTAGTTTCCTGAATTTGTTATGGAGTGTACAAGGTCATATCATCCTCTTTCCAGAACAATTCAGGATGTTGTGGAAAAGATAATAATCAGGCTAGATGCACAATTTATTAATTATTTTCTGAATATTCTGACACAACCAGTGGTGTTTACAATTAACATGTTGGATGCTGACAACAGATGGGAGAAGCACAAAGTAGATTGTGTGGGCATAATGAACAACAGATATATGAAGAAGCCTAGGTCTCCATCAAAGTTCCCAAAGACTCTCCCACAATCTAATTTGGTGCAGAAGTTGATGACATTACAAAATTGCTTTGTAGGTTAAATGGAGAGGTCAACACTCACAACTTCCACTCATAGATGTATGATTTCGTGAGAACCATTGAGATTAACATAGCTAATTCGATAATCAATTGGGCAGAGATCATCAATGACAACATCAGTGAGCAGCTATGAAGTGTGAGGCGGACATATAACTTCAAAATGACTTCATACCTGGTATATGCAGCAGCCTCGTAGGGTATATTTTCCAAGTTTGTAGAGGCGAGGCATATTGTCAAAAGATCCTTTTTTGAGTGCTTCCCATGATTGACGGTTCTCGAATGCCACAAAGGTTACAAGGTGGCCAATGATGGGTTATTCTACTGATTCATTTGTAAATTAAATGGTGACCTAAAGACTAGCAAGGTGAGCAAAGAAACTTGGGAAGCTGTATCCCAACACAGATGTATTTTCATCCAGTTTGCAGACTTCACGTATCTCAGGGTAATTGGATTTTCAGGAGAACCAATTAAGTTACCAAGGTATCCCAGTGACAAATGGGTCATCATGGAGCTGTGTAGGAAGCTCATGGAGATTCATGACTTACAATCAAAGCAGCACAAGTCTATGGGTTTCTTTCTGGTCATAGTGGATTATTACAGCTGCCAAAGCATCCACAAAGCTAGAGGAATCGAGGCTTAAATGTTTTCTAAATACAAGCATGATTTTTTCCCAGCACAGTTGAAATTTGATCCATACGGGATAAAAAATAAGATAATCTCCCAGGAATACTCACATGTACCTTCGTTGGAAGAATTCGGATGAAGTGTAGGAATGAGTATGAAGTCGTAAAGAAATACTTGAGAGGTTATCAATGCAACAAGTGTCGATTATGGTTTAGCACGGATACCTATAGATCTCACAGATGATTGGCACGTGATACTTGACGATATCATCAGATGGGAGGGGATAGAGTTTCTCTTCAGGAAAAAATTGGTGGATTCCAGATGATTGAGGAAATATCTTCAACGGTTCTGGTGAACACCTCAAACTGGTCAGTTGTTGACAAAGGTTATTTCTAGATGAAGCTTTGATGAATCGGATCACGAGTAACTTTACCACATGAGACTCCAACAAAAGAAATCATGAGGGTGAAATTAGCAGAGGCCAGAGAAGCTCAAAGTACACAAGAAATCTCATATACAAGAGAAGGCCAGTTCTATAGCTATCATGCTAGCTCCAAACTTCTCCAAAGTGTCAACTCATAGCACTTCAACACTTCCCGAACCCTAGGGAGATCTTTTCATTCCTTCGTTTAATCCAGCAACATTTGTTTTTCTCCTTAGTCACTCATATCTTCACCTCCCCTGCAGAAAAAGCCGAGAGCACATATGGAAGATTTTGAAAGAGCATTGTCTTTGGACAATTTAGAGGGTGGCATCACAACACCGTGGCAAGATCATGAGATGGCGGTGCATTCGGTGACTTCTCATTCCCAATAAGAAATTTTTCATTGTGGTTAGCTTTGTAGACAATCCTGAAGCGAGAGGAGATCAATATGGAAGAGCATGACTTGCAAATGCTCTTGAGTTTGGGCGGAAAAGATAGAAGGTAAAGTTGCCAAAATAACTTCTAGGTTAATTATTGAAGAGTCGGGAAGAAGTTTGCTTTGAGGTATCAGTTCCAGTAGAGGGAAAGAAAAAGGGAAATCTCACAGTAGCATATATATTAGTGACTAAAGAGCCAATAGGTCAAATTACCACAGAAGGATTAAAGCAAGACATAAAGACAATAATGAACACTTTATTCCTCAAGTTTGAAAAAGAGAAGGAAGAGAAAGCTAAACTTCAAAAGTAGGTTTCATAGCTATGTGAGATCACTGCTAAAGTTTCCAAACCTTCCTCTCAGCCAATTTCAGCACATGAGTAGGTGAGTAATCATCTGATTGAGGAAGTGGAAAATGTAGGTAACCAAGTTAAGGCTATTGACGAATGGAAGAGCCAAATCATTCACCAAGCTTCAATACAGCTCAGGGAGGTGTCATCCCATCTAGAAGTTATGAAAGATGCATTATATTAGTTGAAGCAACTAATGACAAGCATAATGGATGTGAATACAGTGGCTGAAAATAACCTGGGCATTTTGGTCGAAATAAATAAGCTACGAGGATGTTTTGATCATAGAGAAACTTATGTCGATGGATTGGTTGAAAGAGGTAAGCAACTTGAATTTGCAGTTTCTTTCCGCTTGGAGATCTTCAAAATTATGCTAAAAAGAATGCGGTTGCTCGAGGATATGATATTGTCATTGCCAAGCAATGTAATTGCTTTCACCGAGGAAGAAGTGGTTGGGAACGTTTCTTCCTACGTAAGAACCATTCCCAACAAGGTGCCTGATTCTCTTGAAGGGTTGCTTCTGATGATTTAGAAGAGGATTGATGAAGTTATTGAGACTTTCACATTGAATTCAATCAATAAGCTGATAGTGCTTTAATCGGACACCGAAAAATTTGGGCCTGGTTTGAAGGAGGTGGAAGCAAACATTGACGTTTTGACCGAGGAATTACTGTAATTCAGGACCGAGAAAGAGGTTATGGTTAAAACAAATGGGAAATTTCTGAATTATATGTTTGAAAAGTATATTCGGTATGGTTAAAGAAAGTGTAAGTTTTACATTTGGAAAATATTCTTTCTTCTCTTATTTCTTCTCTTGTTTCTTATGTTCGGATGAAATTGTAAAGCTGAAAGTTATTGGTTTAAAAACCATTACTTTAAGTTGGAAAGATTCTTTAAGATAAGTGATGAGATGTGCACAATTGTGGCTCAAACTCCTAATGCATGCCACCAAGAGAGGAATTTGGGAAGATGATTGTCGGATGTTCCCTTTACTACTTCTTTATGTTCTAGTTCGGTTGTAGTTTTTCATTTGTAACTTCCCCTCTACATACTATAAGTAGAGGAAGAACCTACGGGTTAGAGGATCGGAATTTGTAATCAGCATTCTTGTGTTCTAGAATTTGAGCTAAAACCCTTGATAGCTTTACGAAAGTTCAAGAATAGAGAGGAGGTAGATTTCCAGAGAACTTTTTGTCAACGGTGCATTTGTTTCTTATTTCCTTTAATATCTCTACATAAACTTTGTGTTGTCTTAGATATAGATCGGAACTTTCCTTTGCTTCAAATTTTGCATTTCAAGATCTATTTGTTTCGTTTATGTGCATGTGATCAACTATGTCAACTATTGGTTATGTTGCACATCTCCTTTCCTTTCTCGTATTTAATTATTTCACTCTTCGCATATATACATTTCTTACAAATTTGCTTACTTGTTGCAAAACTTGCATAGTTATGGTTCATGAGATACGTGATTAAAGTAAAACCAAAAATAGATATTAGGAAATATAATTGACAAAATAACCGGTAAATGAGGGAGATTCATCTCATGGATTTGCCTAGGTTTTTCAGTGTGCAAAAATCTAGCCAACAAATTAGAATCAAAAATAGCGAAATTGGAATCCAATAATAGCGAAATTGGAATATTAGAATCCAAAAATTAAAATATTGGAACCCATTATACCTAAATCTAGGTGAAATCATTTAAAATGCCCACATTTTCAGTAATAAAATACCTTAGCTCGCTAGCCTTACGTAAGTTAGCTATCGCTAGTCTTATGTAGCTTAACGATCACTATCCTTATGTAAGTTAATGACCGCTAGCCTTATGTGTGGTGACCGCTAGTTATGTAAGTTGGTGACCGCTAGCCTTATATAAGTTAGTGGTTGCTATCCATATGTAACATAGAAAAATTGGATTCCAAAATAACGAATTAAGAATCCAATAATAGCGAAGTTAGAATCCAAAAAGAGCAAAAATGGAATCCAAAAATAGCAAAATTGGAACTCTATTGCATTCATAACAACAATATTAGAATCCAAAATACATGATATTGGAACTCCATTGCATCCAATAATAACAATATTGGAATCCAATTATACTACTAATGAAATCCACTAATAGTAATAATGGAATCCAATAGTAACAAAAACAAAATCCATTATAGATAAAAAGTGATAAATTTCTACCAAAAATTGTAATATTAGAGTCTAGATTCATCTGAATATGTTGATTTACTAAAATAATTGTTTACCAAAAAATACATAAGTAATATAGTTCAAGAAAGTAAGAGACAATAAATGAGAATATAAACAATAAAATGGAATACACATTACTAAATTAAAACTTAGCCATAACTCCTAGAATAAAATTTAAAGATTCAAGATTAATTCAAATCAAAACTAAGGATCAACTTTCTACTTAGTACGTTTACATCTCCTTATATAATATGAGATGATTGTTGAATTACCAATCCCTTCTTCTTCCTTTCTTCGATAAAATAAAATCTTCACATACTCAATCTATTCTTTTTTTACTTATATTACCTAGGGAAAGGGCCTTATCTCGCAAAATTACAAAAAGTTACCAAAGATAGCATAGCTCATGTCAGTGGATAGTGAGATTGCATATTATCATTCGAGGTGGTAGAGTATGGAAAAGAGAGATTTTCCATTCATCCTTGACCTATTCCTACCTAAAACAACTTGGTGTATACAATTTGATAGATACATAGAACTAAAAAACATTTAGATCGTTATGGCAGGTTGTCATCCCTAGAAAATTCACCATTACTGTGGCCAAGAAAAACCACATCATAATCCACAAACATATCCTAGTTAGAATAATTGACATAGTCACCAAAGGGGAAGTTGACGATGACTTCAAGGGGGAGCTGAAAACCTAGATGCTCTATAATTACTTTCTTCCTGGCTGCCAGTACCTATAGGGCTTTGAGAATTGCATGTGAGTGAAACACAGCATCCATGCCCCTCCTATCTCTAGCCTATTCGATGTCCTCAAGATCCATGTGCGAATGAATTTCCCTGAAGCATTCGACATGATATTGGCATTTCTAATGCCTTGGGCAACATCAAAGACATTGCATTGACCCACAAATTTATGGGGGTCAAACATGAGGCCATGCAAATGAGTCTAGATTTCCTCCTCCTCTATCCCATCCAATTCTTTGGAAACTGACCAAGCTACGGATAACCAATGCATTTGCATAATAGAGTTGTGAATCCAGTCTTCCATCCAATCTTTGAAAGAAGCTTCCGCCGAATCCCCGAAATGGGGAGCTTGGGTAGACCAGAAAGACCTACTACTAGCTTGAGAAGGCTTGATAGAGAGCCTCCACCAACGACCACTTATATTCATAGTCTCCGGATAAAACCAACACAAAAGCTCACACTTGCCACAAAATTGAGATGCCAAATGCCACAAGAACCCATGTAGATATAGGGGAGAATGGAAATATTACCACCTAATCCAAGTGAAACTTATAATTTTACCCCGCTTCAACATTCAATCCATACATGTGAGGGACAACAGGCTCGGCGGGGAGCTCGAAGGACCATCAAAGTGTGGATTAATGATTTAAGTCATTAATCAGGGCTCTTTGGAAAGACATTGGGAATTTCTCCCACCATACCTTTAAATGAGACCCTTCCTTTGCAATCATTCCAACCCCATAATTATCTTTGATATCAACGATAATATTCCCAGCTCAAAGAATATGAGAGAAGTGAATTTTTTCATATCCATTTAACCAAAATAAGGATTCCTAAAAACTTATTCAACTTCCAGGCCCCAACTGATGACCAATATTTGAGACCCTCAATGATCACTTGAGAATCACCTTATATCCAAAAAAATTTCCAAGGTTGCTTAACAATTTCTCTAGGTGTGAAGATTAGGGCGAAGCATTTAGCAACATTGTTGGTTGCCCGACCATAGTCCAAGGCCATCATGAACACCAATTGACCTTACGGGTCTCAAATTAAACAACCACTACTAAAGACAACCAGAATACTTTTGAGCCCCCATAAAAAGTCAATGTTACCTATCCTTCATTCGGCAATAGCCATCTCACAAAATATTTTAATCCATCCTGAGCTCCATTAACATGGATACATTCTCAATCTATTCTTCAAATATCGTTACAAATTTAATATTTTGTCTTGTATGGGTTGAAATATACATTATGATTATGTAATTATACAGAACATATACATGTCAGCTTTTAAACCCCTTTACACTCCCAACACTTTCCTAGACTTAAATAGTTGTCTCATCCCGAGATAAAATATGTTTTGATGTTCCTAGGAGATGTTCTATTCTTCTTATATGTTGGGTATTTCTAAATGCTTGATTGTACTACATAATATGATACTTTATTTGTAGTCGAATAGAGGATATCATTTACCGGTTTTTCATCCTTTTGTATACTACTTAACCTCCCTTTTGGGTTTTCAATTAATTAGACTTTCTAATATACCGCCCTTTTAGGTTTTCAATATGTATAAACCGCCTCATAGACCTCCCTTATAGGTTTTTAATCTAATTGTGCCTAGTTACAAATATCTAAGAAAATGTACGTAATGAGACTTCAAAATATATTACCTATTGCAAAATTGTTATAGTACCTTTTCCTATTATTGTTATTCAAGTTGTTTGACTTTGGTTGTGTTGGTGAAATAAATTTTCACAGTGCAGATTATTAGTTTTCATCAATGGTCATGGGGTTAAGCCTTTCCTTTTTGGGTATGGGAGGCTCCCATTATTGAATGTAAACTAACTAAAATTGTGGGGTGGCCATTAGGCTAGGGATCACACATGAATACTCCACTAAACTTGTGGAAAAGTGTTTGTACAATGTACAAGGGAGGAATTTTCTTGGGAAAGAGGTAAAGGGGAGTAGGATAAATAGGGAGAGGGGGTTAATGTTGTGAGTAGACTTAAAAAATTCATATATATTAGCTAGAGTAGGTCCACATTCAATTAGAATAATTCAACCATGCAATCAATAGTAAGACTAAAAATTGGAGACACAAATTTCTATGAATTCATTAATCAAAGACATAAAGTTATTCCTTGGTTATACAAGATTACTATTGGCTAGATTTTATGCACAACTTAAAACCTAGGAAGTCATGAGATAAATCTCCTTCATTTAATGATGAAGCTCCCATGTAAGATGTTTATCTATTTTGTAAGGGTGAATCCTAATAACTACTTTCAAGGGTTTTACTTTAATTACTATAACTCATGAACCACAACTGAGCAATTTGGTAGCAAGTAAGCAGTTGTGATGGAATATTTATAGAAGGGGGAAAATAGAAGTAGGGAAAGAAGAAAGGAAGATGTGTTGAATCAACCAATAGTTATCAGAGTTGGTCTCATCCACACAAATTAAATAAACAAATAAATCACAACATTCAACAGAATGGGAAAGAAATGACTTCTAACCTAGATCTGAGATAACACAAAGTTTATCTAAAACCTCTGAAAAGAAGAACTCAACAAAACACTGTAGACACAAAGTTCTCCAGAAATCCACCTTTTATTCAATCCCAAGCCTTCACAACAATCACATCAAGGGTTCCAACACAAAGTCTAAAAACTCAAGAATGCTCTAATTACAAAAGCTCTTGCTAAAACAAGTTATGATAAAACTAGTTATTTTTTTCTTAACCCATAGGCTTTTCCTCTATTTATAGTGCATAGAGGGAAATTACAAATAGGAATCTTTCAATGAATTTCCACATGTGGAAGCTATAAAATAGGATACATTTGGTAATCCTTCTCCTAGAATCCCTCTTTGCATGACATGCATGATTTACAACTGAAAATAGAACCTTCTATTCGTGTTTTTGCCACCTATTTCCAAGTAATTGAATTCTTCCAATAACTTGAAGTAATGGATTTTACACCAATCACTTAAGTTTTACAATTCAATTGATTACTCAATTACTTTGTCAGAGAAAATAAGAGAAAGAAGAAGAAAGAGGAGAAGAAATTAGAAGAAAGCTGCAACACTCTCAGTCTTGTTCTTCTTCCATACTTTGCATGTTGATCCAACCTATATTGCACTTCCGCCTCATGAATGATTTGAATGATATCTCTACCTTGAATCTGAGATGATTTTTCTCCTACATGCGGTTTAATATTTTCCTTTGATTCTCACCAAACTAGATCGGAATCGGTGACTATGATTTTTCTTGCGGGTGTTTCCTCTGACCTACCTTCCCTCTTATCCTTGAAGCTTTTACAGTTCTTCTCTTGTAGGTGCACTAGTGCAGTGTTTGTCATAAACAATTCAGAAAAAAACCATCTCCCTTCATCGTGCCTGAAGTAACTTTTGTCTGAGATCCTCTTTTTTTTATTTCTACTAGGAGCCTTTGCAATTATGAGAGTTGGATCTATTTGTGTAGAAGTCTGCAATTACTCCTCCTGATTCTAAAGATATATTCAATGTATCAGACATTGAATTTGCTTTCTTCTCACCAATATGGGCACAAGTGAAGTGTTCTTGCAAATAATTTAGACAAACATGAAGTCCATGGCATGAATGTCCAATTTCTTCACCAAAATCTGATTATAAAGCCTGTTTCCCTCTATTTTTAGACTTTGCTTGCATGCCAAACAAGCTAAAAATATTATTTTATTCACTGTGCACTCACATCAACATGCAGATAGCCAAAATAATAAAAAGAAAACTCTTCCAACCTTATGCGCCAAAACTGGATGCTTCTGACAATTAAAAATATTTTTTAATGCCTACAACCTCTTCCTTTGGTGCCAACACTTGTCAGGGCAGCATGCTCCACACAAAAGAAATAATTGCCTCTCACTTATGGCATCCACTTCTTATATAGGCAACTGCATGCTAATTTTACCAATTGTGTTAAATCTCAACGTGCCAGACAACTCCTATTTTCACACTTTTCACTTAAGTGGTGACGTTAAACTCCATCTGCCGGGCAACTCCAAAAAGTGCGACTTGGTTAAGTGAATTGGCTAACTTTTGCGTGAAAAACATGAAGGAAGGGCAACGTTAAACTTCAACCTTTCGGGAAGCTCCAAATTTCACACTTTTCACTTAAGTGTATTGGCTTATATTGTGTGAAAAACATGAAGGAAGGGCAATGTTAAATTACAACCTGTTGGTAAGCTCTAATTTCCATGATTTTCACTTAAACTTGTCTTTAAGGAATGGAAGCTAAAATTGGGACTTGCATTGGCTTTTCTTCCTAAATTTTGTGTGAAACTTCATAAGACACACGAGTGTAAAAAATGGACCCAGAGGGCAGCTTCTATTTCCATGATTTGAATTTTTTTCCATTTTTGGATTTTTGGTGAAGAAAACACAAGAATAGAATAAAACTTTCCATTTTTGGAAAGGGTCCGGGAAGATGTAGTAACCTTGCAAGTGCCATAACTTTCACTTTGTGGCTTGTTTTAGGTGTCATTTTTTTTTCTAAAAGTGCATATTTTCTCAAGTTCTACGCATTGTTGGCGAGTATTTTCTTATTTTCATACAATCCCTACTGCACCTTTTTGGACCAAGCAACCTCTTGTAATCTCCTGAAGGAATCCTGAGAAAATCAACACAAGGCAAAAAGACCAAAATGTTAAAGGATATACCAAAATTTCCAAGTGAAATTTTTGGGGACACTAATTACAATGCTTGCAAAGTTGGAAAGTAGAGGGGATAGAGGAACACAGTCAAAGAGATAGAGGATATGTATCTTTTATTTCTTGTAGTAGTAGTGAAATCCAACAACTTACAACAATCAACAATTGCTAACCCCTTAGAATGGAGAATCCATTCCAATTTATAGCATTACAAATATTCCTTCATCTCCCCACATGAATTTTCACCTTTCCTCATCACTTGTGACCTTTCATATTCCTAGGGAATAAAAGTGATCCTTTTATTATTAATGAAAAAGAACTCTTACAATGTCAAATTAAAGGTCACTTAAGTGAATAAGAAAAAATAGTGAAAAAGTACATTCTTAATGAAGAATTAGAATATAGAGAGAAGAAAAAGAGAGAGAGAAGAGATGAGGGTTGATCAATACGATGAAGATGAAGCCTCTGTAAATGAAGAACTGACCCTCAATGAACTTTGAGAAATACTCCTAGAATGATCTCACCACCTTTGAATTCTTTACTAAAATGGGTTACCGTAGATGCCACATTTTCTACCTCTGGAGCATGAATGTAGCTCAACACTTTGATCCATGTCTAGGGAACATCATTGATAGTCTTACACTGATTAAACCCAACCTTATGATATCCCACAATGTTAGATATTGAGCCTCTAATGTTTGTAAGAGTCTCCAAAGTATACGTGTTGAAGGAGAAAGGATCACCTACCTCCTTTTTGACTAACTATTGGAAAGAACTAATGAGTCCTTCCGAAGATGAATTTTCAATGAGTGGAAGTGATATGAGATTCTAGACACATTTTGACATCATCTAAAATATCAAAGGCATGTTTCCCATAAGATTCAAGTTTAGAGATAACATCATTTATCATGTCATGTATGGCATTCATTGTGTGGGTCCAAACCACGAACAAGTTATCAACGGTATGGATGTGCAAACATATTCCTACTCATGAGAGTGTGGGAATTGAGGAAACTCATTTTAGACACAAGTGGGAACACACTATCCCAATGAGTCTTCTCTTTTTCAATCTCTTCCTTGTTGTCTTTACTATTGAAACAAGTGGTAAGAACATATTTGAATAAGGAGAGAACCTCTTATAAGGAATGCCTTTCCTTTTCAAGAATATTTTCAACCCACTTATCATTTTCTTTCCCTTGCATGGCATAACCTTGGGATCTCTTGATCAACTGAGGGTCAAAGATATTGATGGGAGGGATGACCTCTATAGGAGGAAGAGGTATTGCATTAGGCTCTAGGAAGGATTGCACATAAGTAATGAGAGTTCTCACATGCTCCTCAATTGTTCCATAGTTTGTTTATACTCCTCATTCCTAGCAAGCAAGCGGGTCATAGACTCCTTGAACAGGTGTACATATCCTTCATGTGTGGCTTTCCCCAAGGATATTTGGGTCAAATCATAATCATCTTAAGTCATCTCTTCCACATGTTTTTACAACTTTTTCCAAACTACCTATACATACTATGGGATCCAAAGGCCCTAGAGAAGAAACATGAGGCTATTTCTACTTTTTTCCCCACTTGGTCTTCATGAATTTTGAGATAGCCTCAAAATTAGGTGTTGTGGCTTATTTTCACCATCCTTGACTCACTCCCAAGTAGTTCTTGAATTATGGGAAAGTTTCCACCAAATTAGACACAATATTAGGCATGGGGACACTTTCAGTTCTTGGTAAGGGATCAATTTTTTCTTGTGATGAGATGATTCTACCATTGAGAAGGATACACTTGGATGCGGTGAAGAATAGGATACTGCGAAGGATCAATTTCACCTTGCTCGAGAGGCTCAATGGGATCTTTAATGATATTATCCTTCTTATGAAGCTTCTTAGGATGGGAAACTTTAGTATTCTCTTCTTCCACAATCTTTCTCTTTGAAGATTTTTTGAGTGAGTGGAACCCATGGATTTTTTAGATGCCCTTAGAGAGGAAGTGTGAGACACTGTCTAGATAAAGTCAAGAGACCACTAGACTTGATGAAAGTAACTCTCTTCCTTTTAAACCATTCTCTTGATATTTAATTACTATTTCAGTCCTCTACTTAATGTTACCTAATTTTATGATATTCTACGGAGTCATAGGAAGGGGTGAAGATTACACCACCATGTACTTGGGAAAAAACAAGTCCGACCCATCATCTTTTATCTATTTAGTAAACACACCAAATTTGAGATCCCTCATCTAGTCTCTATCGTCATCCACATAAAGTCCATTTTCTACACCTCGAAATCATCCGTGTAATTAGCCCAATAGTCTTCAATTTGGGGGGCGTATGGTGCAAAATGAAACAATGAAGGTCTCTGTATTTCTCTTGATATCAAAGTAAGACCTAGATGTGTAGGAGTAGAGATTGAGGTCAACGAAGGATACTTCAATGTTTGTCACATTTGTGATATTATTGCATGAATATATTCCCAAGGAGATGGGAAATGACACACCTTTCCTTTTGTCATTCTTACACTTGGCATGAACATGAGCCAATTGTCTACACAACTTCAAACATTATGATTTTTTCACTTGGGTACCTAGGTAGCCTATGAGGAGCAAGATCATAGCTTGTGACTTTGATGTAGGTGAAGGTAGGGAACTAGATGAAGTGGTTCTTGTGCTTTTGATTAGTGTAACTTGGGAAGAGATCCTTCATTCTAGATTTCCCTTGAGGATCCTGATGATGAACATGGTGAATGCATCATTCACCTTAGCATAGTGGGATTTTCTCTCCTTATGATTCAATTATGGATACTTATTATATGTAGGTGATTTTTGAGGCACATGGGGAGAAATAAAAAATCCTCTGAAGGGTCTTGTGAAGGCAAAGGCATATACCAAGTAAGAAGTCATGGTGAACTTCTTAGTTAAGGAAAACTACATAAGTTTCCAATGGATGTTGTCGTTGATGATTTTCCCCCAATCCACCATCTGGTTTCCTTCTGTTGTCACTAGGATGAACTGAGCCATCCAATCCTGAAAATATTTCATTATTTCTTCCCCATCACTCTGCTCAGTAGAATAATGACATCAAAATAGGCCTCATGAAATTCACTCCTTGACAAGTTCTTGGGAATATGGGAAGGATTTATTCCTTATTTGAGCCACAAACTAAGTGTTAGGCCTTGTAGATATGAATAAGTCCTCACCACTCTGCTAAAGAAAATTCCTTAGATATGATGAATATGTTATTGTTGGTGGGAATTTACATACACTAAGAAATTCCCTCAATGTTAAAATTGTGAGGAGTGAGTTGTCATTTTCCTGAATTATTCTAGAGTCAACATTGTAGTATTGTGCACATGTCAAGACTAATTCAGTGCTCTCAACAAATAGTGGGTGACCTCTTTCCCTGAATAGTTCACTTGAGAAGATTTTCTCCTCCACTAGTTCACAAGGTCACCAAGCATTTTATTTTTCAAGTCCTCTAGATCCATGTGGGTGACATCACTATCTCCCACACTAGGGTATTTAGTGATCAAAGTGGAAATGGGATCAAACCTGAATACTTGAACTTCATGGTGTCAAAAAGTAGTGAGATATGTAGAATGTGAGTTGACACAAGTGATTTGAGCTCAATTGTAAGGCTTTCTATTTTTAGCAAGTCATATCTAGGACAACTATTTTTAGTAAGTTTTCACAATTTTCACCTTCTAATAGTTTTTGTTTGTTTGGAGTATCATGAGTGCTTGAGAATTTTCCATTTTAAAACACTTCATATATTTGGAAATGTGGAGCCTTGCACACTTACTATATTAGATGGAGGTCTTTTAGATGTCGGATTGCAATGAAATTGGTCTCAAAATTTTAGGTTTTACTTTAGGATCTTTTGCTCCATTTTTTGAGGTTTTTCATCCACTAGAACTCTATAGATCTGAAAAGGAAACCTCTAGGTCTAAAAATTTCAGATGGATACTATAAATTATACAGAATCATCAATGGAAATTCTCTTACAATCAGCTTAAAGGTGTTTTGGGAGGAGTGCACAGGTAAAATTTGATTGAAATTGGGTGCACGGTTAGAGAGTTACGAGTATTTTTTAGTTTTGGAGCATGGATGTCTAGTAAAATTTCAGCAACATGTCTAGTGAAAATGGAGGTTTATGAGCATGGAATACTATAGTACTTTTAATATTTAAAAATTACTAAGTATGTGAGTTGAGGAGAGTTAGTCATTTTGTTGGCACACTTTAACTCATCTTTTGACCCAAAACTTAAATATGGTTAGTGGATGGTTGATGTGGAGTTATACATGTAAAAAGGGGAAAAGGACATAAGGGACACCCAAGTGTTATTTCACTAGATGGTGATAAGTGGAAGAATCTTCATTAGTGTGAATGAGATGCAGGGGCTGAAAAATGGATTATAGGGGCTTAAAAGTGGATTATGATATGATTAGGAGATGAGTGGCTGAGTGTTTGGATAGGGGGTGCAATTTTATATTCCCCTTGTTCCCTTTGAACCTAGTGTAATATAGGGGAAATAAAGGTATTGAAATTTCACCATGGGTCCAAGTACATGAGAGGGGTCTTTTAAAATGTAGGTTTTTGAGTGCATAGGTGCAAATGTGGCGAGGTTTAGTTTGCAAGAAGTTGGTCAAGATGGGGAGCAATTTTATGTCCCCTTGTCCCTTTTAAACCTTAGAGAAAGACAATGGGAAAATCATGCTCAAAAATGCCAAGGTGTCAGGTTATCATGAAAAGTGGGCATGTTGACTTGATTCATCCATTTGCTCTCCCTAACACCTTAAGTCAAGTTCTTAAGTTACACAACTTAAAAATCAATGGGGGCACATGTTTTGGTGTCCCCTTTATCCCCTTTACACATGGTGGACAATAAAATGGGACAAGTCATGCTCAAAATACCAATCATGTTGTTTTGGGATGTTGATGTCACTTGTGAAGTCGAAATTAAAACATCGGGAGTGCATTTTTGCCATAGAGAATGGAAGGGTATTTTGGTCAAACCTATATGATTTTGACTCCAAATCACCTGATGTGATCATTAAAGCCACTATCAAGATCCAATTCTTCCTAAAATTTGGTTTTGGGGCCTATTCCATTCTTGACTGAAGGGGTAGCTGTAGTGTCATGGATTATCACAAAATATTTTTAGATCTTGGAGAAAAGTTATATATCCATAATATAGAGGGTTCAAATATATTTTTGATGATTATTTATTTTCCTCCCAAATCTTCTCGTAACTCCCATAATCATCTAGAAAAGTTGGATTTCACCATTGAGCCTTCATTCCATGTGCTCAAAATAACCTGATCTTGTTTGTTTGATTCTCGACATCAATTTATTCCACAAAATTTCCCTAAACTTCTTTTTATGACTTAATTTTTCTCCAACAAAACTATCAAATGATTTGAATCTTCCCTTTAAGCTTCCATAGGGTTTTTACCAGTTATGAAATGGCACAAAATGGCCCTTTCTAAGCCTCCATGGGAACTTGTTCTTCCTCGAATCTTAGTGAATTCATCAATCACCTTAGGAATTCATCCATGTACATTAAACACACTTGAAAATATTTTGAGGAAATTCCTCTAAGATAGAATGAGGGTGAAACTAAGGACAAGATGGCTAGAGGAAGGATTCACAGTGACCAAGAGAGGAAATTTACAAGTGTGGGCTTGGTTTTCATGGCCATAATATACACACAATTGGAAATGGGATGAGAAAAGTAGGTACCATCATGGAATAGTGTGTTGAATTGATACCACTTACGAAACTCTCAAAAACAACCAACCTGGTCATGCCACACTCTCATGATGGATCTTCATGGTTTCAAAAGAATAAGATAAACCAAGTTTTCATTCTCATACTAATTTTACATGGACAACACAGTTTTTTCATACATCAAGGAAAAGGACCACCTCATCATTTTTGAAATTTTTTCTCTCTCGATCTCCTTCTAATATCTTGTCACCATAAAAAGTCACTCATCCATGTTCTTAAAAATGGAATCTTTGATTTTAACCTAAAGGTAGTCACCATCCTTGGGTGAAATTTTAAACATGGATTCATTTCCAAAATTATACGAGAATTTGAAAGTGATGAGGATAAGTTTATCTTCTCCCTATTCTTTGACTTCTTCTAGCTTCTCATTAGTTATTTTTCTAAATGATTCCATTCTATACATATCTATTCATCCACAATGTGGTAAGACTCACATGATGCATCCTCCTTGTGGAAAGATAAAGGACACACATCATAGATAAACATGGGAATAATCACTTATTCCATCCTGAACATCTCCTAGAGAGTCATCTTCTTTGTAGGGAAAAGAGAAGACTCCATACCCACAATTATGATGATTACCAAACTCTCTTGGTGATGATAGGGAAACCAATTCATTATAAAGTTTATGTGCTCTTCACTCAGCAAAAATGATTTGAGAGGGAAATTAAAATTTTCCATTTACTCTATTTCATTATTGGGCATTTTTGCATTAAATAAAGAGCCAAAATTAGAAAGGAAATCATCCATAATTACCTCAAAATTATCCTCTTGAAGAACTTATGGTGGAGAAGGAGAATTCATCTCTTGAATGTTAGTGGAAATCTCAGCAAGCATTGGATCATCTATTATGAGACAATAATTCTCATCTCCCATGCACATTTCTTCTCCAAAGGATTGTGATTTAGGACAAAGTGTAGCTATGGATGGAGACTCAACTTCTATGTTTTCTTCATCATTTTGCCGAGGTGTTGAGTTTAAATTTATTGGAATGCTCAAGAAGGGGACATTCATGAGAGGAACTTAAGAGTCTTCTGGGAAAAAAATTTATAGTATATGAAGAATTAAAAAAATCTACTTCCGGAATATGGATCTCTTCTTCCTCATTGTGGAGTGCCTCAAGTTGCTCATACTTTTCTTGCATAGCCACAACATAGTTCAAAATTTCAATATTGGTTTGAGGGTTGGAACTTCCTTCTGTAACTCTCAAAATTATTTGCACATACTCATTTTTCAAGGATGTCATTTCTTCATCTCCATAAGTAAGAAAATCATCCAAAGGAAGAGAAAAAAAGACAATGTTTTGAGTTTTTCAGTCAACAATGTAGAATTCAAAACATTACCTTTAGGAGATTCCTCTTTGCTTACTTCATCTAGATATTCATCCTCATGTTTTTCATACAACATTTCATATCTTTTCTACATTCTTCTCATCAGGTTCTTAGATTCTTGATCATCACCGATGCAATTCCCATTTTATTTCCTCTAACAACACTCCATTTGAATTGAAGCCACAAGGATTTGATAGTAGAATATTTAGTGTAGAAATTTTATCCATTCTAGATATCCTTTCCATAAATTGTGCAGGAATGTCATTGACCTTCTTTCCTTTTGCTGATTGTAGATTTTGGTTATATCAAGAGACCTCTTCGTTGTTTTAGAATCCATACTTTTGTAAGAGCTAGCCAAGAATGATGGCTGATCTAAGTATGGGGAAGTTCCCATTATGAATATAAACTAAATAAAATTATGGTGTGGCCATTAGATTGAGAATCACACAGAATACTCCACTAAAACTTTGTGATAAAGTGCATCATGTGTACAAGGGAGGAGTTTTTTTGGGAAAAGGTAAAGGCGTAGGAGAAATATGGATAGGGAGTTAATGTTGTGAGTGGACTTAATAATTCACATACATTACCCATAATAGCTCCATGGTTAATTAGAAGAATTCAACCATACAATAAAAATAAGACTAATATATTGGAGACACAAAATTCTATAAATTCATTAATTAAAGACACAAAGTTCTTCCTTAGTTATACAAGAAAAATGCTTGCAAATTTAGAAAGTAGAAAGGATAGAGTAACATAGACAATGAGATAGAGGAAATGTAAATTTTATTGCTTGAAGTAGTAGTGGAATCCAACAACTTACAACAATAAACAATTTTCACCCCTTGGAATGGGAAGGCTTCAAGTGCTAACCATTAACTAAAAAACTAGATCATGGTTAGGAACATGTATCCTACCTTTCTCGTAACATTATTAGTGTATTAGTCTTTATGGACACATATGCTTTATAATTCCACCCATAAGAATATTTGAATTATCCCACACATAGGGAAGTAGTAGTTGTTATAATATAATTAATATATAAGTGTTAAGGCCTAATGAAGCCATCCATAAATATCATTGTATTAAGATTGCTTAAAGGAGGTTTCCCCTCGAAGTGGCATGTGATATAAAGGTTATTTGAGTTATTTCCCAAAGTTCATTTCATTGTTCATTTATTTTCTGTAGTTCATAAATCTATGCAGAAGGATCCTCACATCTAGTATCAAAGCACTTTCTTGGCCTTACAGGTAGATTTTGGAGATATTTTTTAGCAGTGGATTTATAGGAGTTGTACCATTTATAACAACATTTTCCTTGCATCTATTTTCTACATATTCATTGAGGTTCGAGATAAGGGTAAATACCCATCTGCATAATTGTGGGAAGTACTTGGGCATAAGCCCTAAAAATCATTGTGAGGAGTACCATAAGAACCTCAAAGTAAGCGGCTCGTTGAGAAAACCTACCGGTGAAAAGGAAAACATACCATCCCGATTGACTAGTTTTCACCCATGAGGTAAACCAAGAGTTGTTCGTGGTAATGACCCCATCCCAATTGATTAAGGGGTAAGTCTGTGACTAGACATTTTCTAGTGAGTGGTACTCATTCAGACAACATTAGTGGTCAGAGAGAATCCTTAAACCCTTAGGTATCCTAATTGATTGTCCCATATCCATAATAACAGTACCATGGGCAAGTAATAGAGTGGTAATAGTTGAGAATAGTTGGTAACTACACACTTACATATAAGTTGTTAGCATGAACAAAGTGGTTGTCAGTTTTCCAACAAAAAAATCTTCTTTTGTGTCATATCTTTCATTTTATAGGTTCTTTGACTCTCAAAATTTCTTGGAGACACCTAAAATTACATTATGCACATTTCCTTCTTTAAGGGTCCATATCCAAATTCCACATTTATTATCAAAAAATCTCAATTTTGACATAACTTATTTAGTTTTTCCCCAATTGCTTTGAAATTTTACCACAGTATTCATCTCTTTTTTTTGATACTTTTCCTTCTTGGAAAAATCCTAGTTTTTAATTGCGTTTTCAAAATTTCTCTTGCATTCATGAATCATAACCGGGAGGTGTAAAATAACTAGTAAAAGTGCATTTACCCCTTCGATTGAGATCACATTAAAATTTTCCCTTACTGACCATGTCTTAGAATACTTTCTATCCTAAAAAACTTGTTATGGTAGCCAACATGGAAAAAATATCATGGAGGAAGAAATCACAACATTGAAGTCCCAAGTCATTGAGTTAACCGATATGATGCGTGAACTGAACCAACAAAATAGTCTTTTTCTCAACAAATTGTAGAAAGAGTCTTCTTTAGAGAATAGATTCTCTTCTCCCAACACATCCCATGGGCCCAAGATGGACTTTCCAAGGTTCAATGGTATAGATCCTACAAGATGGATATATCGAGCCGAGCAATTCTTCAACCTTCACAATACTTATTCTGTAAACCAAGTCCCAATTGCTTCCTTCCACTTGGAACAAGAAGCACTTCAATGGTACCGTTGGTATCTCAAATCGAATGATGCGGGGTTCATTTTAAGACCCCCTCCCAAAAAATATTATATAATGGGTGGTGAATCGATGAAAAAATCCATTCACACTGTAGGTGAAAGTGTGAAAACAGGTTTCGTGACGAGTCTAAATGAAAATAGAAAAAAAAATGTTTGTGTTACCGATTGGTAATACTTGCATGTGTTACCGTTACCGAAACCTTATTAGTTTTGTCAACCGGTAACACTTTTTGGTGTTACTCTGGCCGGTAACACTTTTTTTTAGTGTTACAACAACAATGACAAACACTTTTCAAGTGTTTTGAGTGTTGACAACACTTTTTAGTTTTTTGATGACGGTTCAGTAAAAATGGTTGGTGTTACCATTTGGTAACACTTTTCAGTGTTCTCGGTTGGTAACATTATGTGGTGGTTTGGTGGTAACATGTGATTGGCATTACCGACTGGTAACACAAGTCAGTGTTGATGAGATGGTAACAATGACATAAATGTTGGCCGATAACGTGTGTTTGGTGTCCCCAGATGGTAACACTGAAGTACATCATATCATTTAATATGACATGTGCCTTCCTCATTTAATGCACTTTCCTCTCCTATATATATAGCCATCCCCATTCATTTTGTCCATTTTCACCTGTAGGTTTCTCGAGATAGAGTTTTTTCAGAGAGTTCCAGCCTTCTCGTCCACTTCCAGTCTTCCACTATTAGGGTTCGATCATCAAGATTCAAGGTGAAGGCACATCTGTCATCATATACAGTATCTTAATCTGTAATTTGCAAACCTCTTCTTTTATCAAGCAATCAACAATGTTCAAGAATAATGGCCCCAAGGAAAAAACCATTAAACCGACTTCTATGTTTACCAAAACATTTTATATCCCTAGTTTGTTACAACTGCTCCAAGACCCTCAAATATTTAGCCAATCTCGGTTGGATTGGTAGCTCAGGTTCATGGTCTTATTTACATGCCCCAATATTAGATAGAGCACACATTACTAAATAATTTAATGCAAATGTATAATCATTTTGATGGCACATTCGTAGTTCAATTACCCTCCCACAAATTTATCATCAAAATAACACCTGAAGACATTCATCGTATAATAGGCCTGCCCCATCAAAACATATCACCTGTAACCTCCAAATCATTCTTCTTGATGAGAAAAATTTTTTTAGAGTCTCATTACAATCTCTCTATGTTGAGGCTGAGGTAAATAATTTGGCCAAAAGAGGCATTAACTCTCAATCTATCAAAGACCCCTTTCTCCTGGCCATGGTGGAATTTTTCCAGTCCCGTATCATGTTATAGGGAAGATACACTAACATTCCTCTAGTGGGAAATGCACTACCTTCTTCAAACCATTTTGGTGTTAGATTTGATTGGTGCACATATCTAGCATCAAAGATTCATTCTGATCTTGACAAGGCCAAAATCAATCCTATTGTAGTTATTTGTTCTTCTTGTTATGTTCTTGCTTTATATTATGAGGGTTTTTATGGACTCAAATCCACAACTATTCCAACTCTCTTCACGAGAAGATGGAAAAACATGAATGCCTATTGACCAACAAGTTGGTGAGTATTTTGTTTTAAAAGCATTTAATCTTGATTCCTTTCAAAAAAAAAATCATTGTTAAATTAATTCTTGTATTGTAAATATGTAATCTATAATTTTGTTTTGAACCAATGAATAGGTCAAAGAAAGTGAAACACTGGAATGTTGTCAAAAGGTAGTTCACTCACATAACTCTATGGGCCCGAGGGGTCTGGTGACAACAATGCAATTGATGTCTCTCGAGTCGATGACTATGTGGCTCAAGAGTCAAGACTAGAAAATGGATGCGTGGTTCTTTGGATTTTTGTCACGCTCATCCCGGTCCCATAGCAAGGAGAGAAGTAAAATGTGCTCTGCTTCTATCCAACAACAAAATCAAGGTTTTAAGTTTTACATACTACACAATGATCAATCATTTCAATTTTATTTAATTATTTTATAGAGTAATGATATTGATAATTTGAATCTCTGATTCTCTACAATGTCATATTTCTAATTTCATTATCCTAATGTGCATCCTTTTCTGGCATATCTACATCACCTCAGAGAGAGTCTTCTCATGTTGTAGCAGACACCACATACATACTTGAGGGCTAGGGCTGATGACATGAAGAGATTTCGATCTTTCCACTGCAGTAACCGACCCAGGCATTTCAAGTTTTGGTACAAAGCAACTAAAAAATAGTGACTTAAACTTTATTTATATTAGTGTTTTGAATTTATTTTATGAATTTATCATTCTTTTTAATTGTTTTTGTTAAATTCAGGATTTTTTTTCATGTAACAGGGCCTATGCCACCACCACCCTTCCCCCCATTTCCACACACCAAGAGTTTGTTGACTACAGACAACATTCACAACGTAAGAAATTCTTACTATTCGCTTGTTTGTCTTTTAATTTCAAATTTTTAACATATTGATTATTGATATTGGTAGTTAAATCTTATATTGTTAAAGTATATATGCTTACAAGATCTTTTACAATCTGAAATTCATCCTTACTGGCCATGCCCACTGCCACCACCTATGCTCTCGACTCCATCTCAACACAAAAGGAGTGCATCAAGTTCCTGCCCGACCTCCCCTTCCACCTCTGTCATCTGCTTATGGTAGGGGAAAAGGCTTATGCTCCCTAATGCTGCAATGAGTATGAGAAAGGGAACTCATAATATCACAACATCTGATTTCCCCAGTTTTAATGTTGAGGGGCGTGTGAGTGCCAGAGGCACTTTTGTTCTAAACAATATAGATATGGATGAGGAGTTTCTTGGGTTGGACAACTATTATGGGATGCAAGAGTCGGGAGGAATGTTGAGGATCTGATGCAATCTATTCGTAAGAAAATTCCCACAGATGGTAGGCTCTTCAGATCCTCTTCCCCAACTGGCAGCCATAGGAAAAAATGGATGATGATGCAAAGACCAATTTTCACTTGACATCCTTGTGTCAGATAATGCTACAACCCTTGTCATGGAAAATGTTATTCCTGACCTTAAGGAGATGAAGATGTGGGAGATCAGAGTGAAAGCTCTGATAAAAGAAATTAATGATAGATATCATAATTTTGAAAATAGAGAACAATTATTTTCATTGGTTAAAAATCAACCGGTGGTGATTGATGGTATTCTTGCTCAAGCACAAAAAGGAAATGTAGTCACGAAAATGTTTACAATAGGGATGAAGTTTTGACAATAATGTTGAACAGATTGGCTAATTTGAATTTGAGGCATAGTCATACTACAACAAGTGGAATCGTGACAAGAATCTTGTCACTATTGTTAATGCAGAGAAAGACTTGGCCATGGTAAGTTTTTTTTTTTTTGTAGATTGTTACATATATATAGTTATTATTTATCTTATTGTAAATACTAATTATGTGATTTTTAATTGCAGTCAAAATACCAAACTTTGAAGACAGAGGTGTAATTGTTGGAGGAGCACCTGAGAAAAGTGAAAGAGAGTGTCAAAGGGGCTATTGGTTTTAAAGAAAAACTTGTTTATTAAACAAGAAAAACAATACTTTGCGAGAGGATTATCAAGGAGCATCATATGGATCAGAAATTCTTATGAAGAAAAAAACTAATGAGGATCCTTCTATCCTTTTAGCAGGAGATGCAACTAGGGAAGACAAAGAAAATTTAGAAAACATTAAGGTGGAAAAGGAATTAGTAGAGTCTGGTGTAATCCGAGATAGTGAAAATGTTGTAGTTGTTGTTGAATCTAGTCAAGGACAAGGGTCCAATTAACTTGAATTAAAACTTTTATCTATGTTACTATTTATGTATTCAGTATTTGACTGTGACAAATGCAATTTGAAAACATTATCTTTATGAGAAATTGTTGATCTTTTTATTATGAGATCTCATGTGAAATGGTTTATTATCTTTATGTGAAATAGTTGATAAATAGTACACATGGATTTTGGAATTTAGTTTCAAATATGTTTTTGATTATTCCTAATAATCACGATGTTATATAACATATATGGATTATAATATTTTTGTGAACAATTGTGCTTGTGGAATTGTGATAGTGATATTGGATTATAATTGGAATTTGAAAACATTATCTTTATGTGAAATTGTTATTTGTTGATCTGTTTATTTCTGTCATGGGTGTTGTCGAATGAAAACTCTAGTCATTTATTTTTTCAAGATTTTCTATGTATTAGAATAGTACACATTGATTATGGAATATGGATTTACATTGTTCAATTTAGTTTCAAAAATGTATGAACTCAATAATTAAAACTTGTGTCTTGAAAGTTGCATGTGCATGTTGTTGTCAATCTTAATAATTGTCAATTGATTCTTGAATTCTTGATTCTTGATTCATCATGTAAATATTATCTCCAATAATGATGGATCAAGTGATGTATTCATAGACTGCCATGTTTTTTATTAATCCTAATAATCATGATGTTGTTACTTGTATATCATATATGGATTATAATTTATAAGATATTTTCAACAATTGTGCATGTGGAATTGAAAGTGAGAAATCAACGAATGAACATACTTTATTAGTAATGAAATTTAATTATTATTACATCATCAATTTACATATTGCACAAATATGAACTATCTACCATTTTTTATTTGCAAAGTTCAAACATTATTAAATATATAGAAGGGATTAAACAATTTCCAAACATTATATGCCCAATATATGTGAATGAAAAAATATCAAGTAATAATTTATATTTCAGAAAATGAATACAATCAACTATTTGGTAACTGAAACAACCCTATCTGGATGGTCCTTCATCACTTCTTATATCTGGTAGTTTCTTGTCTAGTAGAGTCCAAGTCAATTTCACCATTATTAGAGACTTCATTGTTCACTAACTGATTAATAGCTCTGCTCTCTGCAAGAGATGTCCATGTAGCTAGTGCTCTTTCATACGGAAATGTGTCCACCCTATATCTTGAAACATAGATTCTCAAACAAGTTTCCAAATTCTTGTCCAATCTATTGTGAAGTTTTGATTTGACAAACAAAAGTGCACTAAATACCCTTTCATCTTCAATAGACCCAAGAATCATTATCTATATGAGTTCATATAGTTTGAAGTATTCACTTATAGTTTCTCTCATAATGTTGCTCGATACATCCTTCTCCACAATAGCATGACAACTCCCATTTCTATTGGGTCAAAATAAGCTTATATTGATCAGACATTGTAAATCCAAAATGTTGTGACTAGGATATGAGTAATTTTCTATCAATATACCATTTAATTCCCCTCCATCAACATGTGAAGATTTGTAAAATTGTTCCATAAGTGCAGCCATGGATTTCCCAAAGTTTGTATTTCTTTGTTCTTCATCAATCATCGGGTTCTAGAAAATGGGATTTACAACTCCCATCGCCTCCAACAGATCACTATTTTTAAAATGCTCTATGATCTCAGAAGATAATGTTTCAGATATTTTCATCAATTTTTTACGTACATCAGAAACTACAACATCAAAAAGACATCTCGTGACAGGTACTTCCTCAAGTTCAGAACCTGCTACATAAGGATCTTTGTATAAAGTGTGCATTTTAATATTTTTCCCATCAACAAAACAAAGATGACCATTGATATTGAACTTTAAATAGTTGTTCAGATCTTTGGTGTCTGTCAAAACCTTGAAGCTACTAAAAATGGCTTTTGAATCCAATCTTGGGTGATATACAAGGTATCTAAAATCATACATACTTGTCTCTTTAATTTTAGAAAATCAACAATGTATATGGATCTTTCCTGAGCATGTTTCACCAAGTTTTTTATTTCCTTCAACATTGGAAAAATACCACATAAAGTTAATAATGTCTCTAAATAAGTCAAGTGATACAACAAATCTTTAGCCTTGTCCACTTGTCTTCGATGCTTGAACATATACCTGCTAAGGACTTGTATTCCTCAAAAATCCTACAAGTTGGTTCATACAATGATATCCATCTCGTGTCAACATTTTATAAATTTTTTTACCATTTGTTATTCCAACAGAAATTTTGAATCCAATCATGGGTGATATACAAGGTATCTAAAATCATACATACTTGTCTCTTTAATTTTAGAAAATCAACAATGTATATGGATCTTTCCTAAGCATGTTTCACCAAGTTGTTTATTTCCTTCAACATTGGAAAAATACCACATAAAGTTAATAATGTCTCTATATTAGTCAAGCGATACAACAAATCTTTAGCCTTGTCCACTTTTCTTCGATGCTTGAACATATACCTGCTAAGGACTTGTATTCCTCAAAATCTCTGCAAGCTGGTTCATACAATGATATCCATCTCGTGTCAACATCTTTTAGCAATTTTTTACCATTTTTATTCCAACAAAAAATATTTGAAACTCTAGAAATATTTTAGGATTGCTTGACATATATGAATGCAAGTCTCATATATTAGCTCCTCCACCTTAGCAACATTTTCAAAATTACTTACAATCTTGTAAGCCAAATTCATTCGGTGAGCCATACAGTGAATAGGTATCATGTAAGGGGATACTCTTTTTTTTAGATGGATACAAAGTCTAGTTTTGTGACCTTGCATGATAGAAGCACCATCAACTCCTACACAAATCAGCTTTGCAGAGATGGAATGATCATCCATACAGTTATTTCCTTCAAATTTTTAATAACAAGTTTGTAGATGTTCTCAACATTGTAGTTCTCTGTCATTTTGTGCATATTTAGTAGATGATTTTCCTGAAATGGTTATTGAAACTAAAAGTGTAGACATGCATGCACACCCAAGATGTATTATCTACTATTGTGACCTCATCAATTGACAAAGTGATAAAATTTGCATTTTTTACCTTCTCTCTCAAATCAATGATTTCTATTTCTCCCATACACTTTGCCATCTCCCATGCACTGGTATCTGACTAGTGTGTTGTTGGAATATTTGGAAATCCATTAGATTGATACAATGTCTTATAATCAATCAGATCTGAAATTGGTCTGCCATTTTTTAAAATGTGAAATATTGTTCTGAATTGAATGAGTTTTTCTAAAGACTTACGGTAGCTTTTTCAAATCTAGCCTTTATAGTTCCACCTTTCTCAACAAGGTCTGAAAGATGTTTATGATGATTATCATATTCTACAACATATCTCATATGCAAACAATCTTCCTCAATTTTCCATCTAGTTGTTTTTATAATTGTTCCATCATCTTGCTTTTTAGACTCGTATATCTTCCCACAATGCTTCTCTATTGTATCCAACTTCAATTGCATTTTTGTGGTCTCTGCCAAGTTTCAACTATAGATAGTACATCTACATTTTGTAGGAGTATCAGTATTGTTCTTAGGTTCAACAAGTTCAATGAATGGATATTTGGTTGACCATTCAAATTTATAAGTCCTTCCTATAGTCCACTTCCCACTCTTACATTTTTGATGTGAGTTTCTGGAATGTTTATCAGATGTTTGATTTGGATGGGAAATGGGATTATCAAGTACTATCAATTTGAATTGGATTACTTTGGTGATTGGAAATTTCATCTAGAGTAAGGTCACTACTAGGGTTTTCTGCATTTGAGAGAAATTGGTTTGCTTACAACTTCCCTAAGTAAATAAAAAAATTAAAGTAACATTATCATAGTAGAAATTGGTTTTCTTACCTCTCACCACTGGGGTTACTTAGTTGACTGAAATATTTTGAAATGTCCATATTGTGTTTTCTTTTTCCTTGAAGTTGAGTTATTTTCTCATTTGTAATAGGGGCCATCGAATGGATGATTTTGAAGTCTGCACATGTGACAAAAACATAGAACTTTTCAAATACTAATGACAACAAAGCTTTACCCAAACACAAGCCAACACAACTTAAGAATGATAGATGACAACACAACCGAGCACTCAAACAGACAAAGGAATATGTAGGAAGGTTGAAGAAACATAGAGTTTACAAAACATAGAGTAACCGTGCAATATAATATGATATATATATTATGGTACACATATACATGTGACAACACATATATATATGTTACCGACCGAAAAACATATATATATTACTATTCGATAAACATATATATATTACCGGATGGTAACACGTATATCTATTATCGGATGGTAACATGTATATTTGTTATGGTATATACTAACATATATATTTATATTGTTACCATTGGTAACATATATATCTATTACCAATGTAACATATATATATTATTCTCAATTGTAATGCACATACATAGGCTCATAATTTATTGTAGTGGTAACACATAACACTTGCACATTGAAAATAACCTTTGCTAAGAAACTGTAACATTGATACATTTTCACTTACCTCTTGAGTCTCTCACTTTTTCCTGAATCCTTTGGCTTGTGGTCTTATACTTTTGGATTATTCACACGCTTATAATGTAAAAAATAGGACTATACTATGGTGAATTAATCCTATATATATTAGAATGTTATAACATGAAGGACCTTTATGTTTATAAGGGCGAAATGTTAATATATTCACCTTCATATTATAACATGATATATATATATATATATATATATATGATTAATTTGCCATAATATAGTAATACATGATTTACTTTCAAAATTTGAAAGTATAAGCAAAAAAGCCCATGCAAAAGCCAAAACATGTAAGCCATTTGCCAAAAAGATGAAGGAATAAGCGAAAGAGGTAAGCGAAAAAGTGAATTGTCCGGGTTGTCAAGTATTTTTGTATAATGTTACTTGTGACGAAAAAATTAATATGTGTTTTCATAAGTTAATGTGACTATGCAATGTCCGAAAGAAAATAGAACATGTTACCGAAAAGTAACAATTATATGTGTCACCGTCCGACAACATTGTTTTGTGTTTCTGTCTGACAATTTTTTTTACCATGTTACCATATGGTAACATTCATTTTTGTTTCCGTTCGACAATCATGTTGTGTTACAGCACGATATCATTAATTTGTGTTGTCATTTCGTAGCATGATCTTTATTTTTCAAAGTCTTGCATTTATTTTTTACAGATCATGATTCATATTTGAAACTTCTATATTTTTTTTGCATGTGCAGACTTCAAAATCACCCATACGATGGCACCTATTACAAATGAGAAAAGAACTCAAGGAAAAATAAAATGCGACATGGAAATTTCAAAATATTTCAGTCAGCCAACTGTAACCCCAGTGGCAAGAGGTAATTTTGACTCTAATTATGTTAATGTTACTTTATTTTTTGATTTACTTAGGAATGTTGTAAGAAAACTAATTTATTTCAAATGCAGAAAACCCTAGCAATGACCTTACTCCAGATGAAATTCCCAATCAACAGAGTAATTCAATTCAAATTGACAGTACTGATAATCCCATTTGCCACCCAACTCAAAATTCTGATAAACATTCCAGAAACACACATCAGAAAGGTAAGAGTGGGAAGTGGACTATAATAAGGACTTATAAATTTGAATGGTGAACCAAATATCCATTCATTGAACTTTGTTGAACCGAGAAAACAATATTGATACTCCTACATAATGTTGATGTACTATATTTAGTTGGAAAATAGGCGAGAGACCACAAAATGCAATTGAAGTTGGAAACAATAGAGAAGCATTGTGGAAAGGTATATGAGTGTAAAAATAAAGATTATGGAACAATAACAAAACAAACTAGATGGAAAACTATGGAAGATTATTTACATATGAATTTTTTTTAAGGAAATAAATGGTATGGATGATCATTCAATCTCTATAAAGATGATTTGTGTAGGAGCTGATGGCACAACTATCATGAAAGGTCACAAAACTGGACTTTGTATTCATCTGCATACAACCATGTCCCCTTATATGATACATATTCACTGCATGGATCACATAGTGAATATGGATTACAAGATTGTAAGAAATTTTGAAAATGTTGCTAAAGTGGAGGAGCTTATATCGAACTTGCATTCATATATGTCAAGCAGTCCTAAAAGATTTTGGAGTTTCAGAGATTTTATGTTAGAATAAAAAATGGTAAAAAATTGCTAAAAGATGTTAACACAAGATGGATATCATTGTATGATCCAGCTTGTAGGATTTTTGAGGAATATAGGTTCTTAGTAGGGTATATGTTCAAGAATCAAAGAGAAGAGGACAAGGCTAAAGATCTATTGTATTGATTGACAAATTTAGAGACATTATTAACTTTATGTGGTATTTTTCCAATGCTAAAGGAAATAAACAACTTGGTGAAACATGCTCAGGAAAGATCCATATACATTGTTGATTTTATAAAATTAAGGAGACAAGTATGTATGATTTTGGATACCTTATATTCTACCCAAGAATGGTTTTGAAGCCAATTTTTAGTAGCTGGAAGGTTTTGACAGATACAAAAGATCCCAACAACTATTTAAAGTTCAATATTAGTGGTCATATTTGTATTTCAGTTGATGGGAAAAATATTCCAATGCACACCTTCTACAAAGATCCTTATGTAATAGGTTCTAAAATTGAGGAAGTACCAGTCACAACCATTCTTTTTATGCTACAATTTCTAATACACAAAAAAATTGATGAAGATATCTGAAACATTATCTTTAGAGATCAAAGAACGTTTTAAAAATAGTGATCTGCTTGAGGCCATGGGAGTTGTAAATCCCATTTTCTAGAATCCGATGATTGGTGAAGAACAAAGAGCTACAAACTTTGGGAAATCCATGATTGCACTTATGGAGCATTTTTGTAAATCTTCAGATGTTGATGGAGGGGAATTGAATGGTATATTGAAAAAAATTACTCATATCATAGTCACAACATTTTACATATACCATGAATGATCAATATAAGACTATTGTTGAACCATCATAAATGGGAGCTATCACACTATTGTGGAGAAAGATGTATCAGAGTAGCATTCTGAGAGAAAATATAAGTGAATTCAAATTATATGAACTCATACAAACAATGATTCTTGGAGTGTTGAAGATGAAAGGGTATTTAATGTACTTACATTTGTGAAATCAAAACTTCTTTTCCTCTTTTGCAATTTATATTTTAGCTTAGAATACCTTACTTACCATTTTTCCTTCTTTACCTTA
The DNA here is from genome assembly GCA_018340775.1 of Taxus wallichiana var. yunnanensis. Taxonomy (NCBI): domain Eukaryota; kingdom Viridiplantae; phylum Streptophyta; class Pinopsida; order Cupressales; family Taxaceae; genus Taxus; species Taxus wallichiana. The sequence continues at coordinate 176,742,705 of CM031235.1, forward strand.
GCTTTCCACGGTGTTTTTCCTTAGTTTTCAGCCTTTAGTTACTATTTTGGGTGGAAACCGCCACCCTACTTGGGTAGTGGGTGGTTGCATGGCCATTATGTAACCGCCTCGACATAGGTGGAGGTGGTTCCGTGTGTTTTGACCGAGACTTCCCATGTGTGATTTGGACGCATGTTAACTTCTTCTAGTTCACCTTTTTTGCACATGTTTCTTAGTCAATTTAATTGTTTGTAGGCTTGATAGATGCATACCAACCTCCTCTTCCACTTATAATTGTTGATTGAGTTTAAACTTCCCCTCCTTGTTGTGATGTGGCATCCCATTGTTACCAAATGGCTTAGACCATTTCCCAACCTATGTTTTATAAAACCAACACTTCTTCTAAAGAAAATGCTAGAGAATTTTATCGTGAATTATATTGTTATGCTACTGAAATATTTCTAGAGACTACACAACCAAGCATTGTTCTCTTGTGTTGTTCTTCCTCCTCTACCTGCATTACTACTAGACCACTTGCAAGCCAACATTTCTCAACGCCTTCTTCTTTCTTGCTTCCTCTGCATTCCTAGTTCCCTGGACTCACGTGGACACATGAAGATTGGAAAAGATAACTGAGGGGACACAAAGTGATACCACAACTGGCATTGCCTCAACACACGTAATTTCCAGGTTGGGGTTGTTATTGAGTTTCTTCATTTTTCTTTAATTCTTTATTTTTGAATCTGTATGCACACATTTATTTACTAGAGTAGAAAAAAATCTTCCATTTCAATTATTACAAATAGATAGATCAATATTGTAGCTTCCATTTTTCTTTAAAAGCTTCCGGTGATAGAATTACTTCCTTGCCTATCCCTATGGGTTTGCAAGGGAAGTTTCTCAGGAGGAAGCTTTTGCATTAATTTAGAATCAACTACAATATCATTTCATTTGTAAAACCTCCATTGAATCCTTCTTTAATTTTGTCGGGGAAGTTGAAGGGAAGAAAATATTTTGAGAAGCTTTGATTTCTTCCCATGCCTCTTGAGGAAAAATAGAGGATTCACATCCACAATTACATTTTGAAAAAAATTTCACTTAGTTAGGATAGATTAAATATATTATTGCATAAATAAGTAGTTACATCGACTATTTATTTGTTATAGGATTTGTTAATTAAATTAGAAGTAAATTTCTTCATTTCTTTATTTCCTCTGTTAATTCCAGAAAGCTTAGAAAATACAAAAAGATTAGTTTAAATTAGATTAGATTGTTTTTATTGCTTCATTTCTTCTATATTGGAAAATACAAAAACATAGTTAGCTTTTATTTATTTAGATTAGCTTGTTATTTTCTTTCATAGATTAAATTGCACAAATGCACACATGACCATTTCATGGACCACAACAAGAGAGAGTTTATGGTTGTGATCCCAGGGTCCCCAACCAAATGGGCCCAAATAACTCACAAATTTAGACACTGGATTATGTGCCTAGTCTTTAGAACATCCCCACATCCACCAGATATTGTTAGACAGTTGAACGTCTATGAACAAAGACACTTATAGAGCTTTCACATTTCTAGACAAAACCAACTCATCACATGCATAGATCTAGTGGAACCACACCTCTCTCATTTATTCCATGACCTTTTTTGGACATCATTACGAGGGCACCACTTATAGATCATTTTCCATGCATTCCACAAACCATTGAGAGAGATTTTCACACACATTGACATTGATTAGAATTTTTATGTGTGTGCATTCTTCTTGACCATCCATTCCATTACACCCACTCAAGTTAGAGAGGCTTTATTTCCCTTGATGAGAAGATTCCTTTAGTGCCCATAGAGGATATTAGATTTCCCCATGATAGCTTGTTTGACCATCTTCATCACATTTTCATTACATATATCCATCCATTCATTTCCACATTGGTTGTCCGACACGACCTCGGGAGGTCGAGTGATGAAGGTCACGTGTTGATTTTCGGTCGTATAAATTGGTGAACCCGATGTGAAAGATGAAGAGCTAGTCTCTTTTCATTTCCATTGTCTTACCTTCTTTCATCCATCTTCCTCCTCTCCCATTATTTCTGGGTATTCATATACCCCCCAAATATGTCGGGGACAGGGAATATATGACGACCCATTTTGGGTCTGAGGCATTATTACTACCAAATGGGTATACAACACATCACCCTCATTATAGGTGGGATGAAAAATTATTTCAACTAATCTCCCTTCACCTCACACTCCTCCTCCTCAAGGGACCAACAACAATTCATCTCATCGATCGGGATCGAGGAGATTGATCAACCTATACATGGGCCAGTAAACTCTCCAATTCTAACAACATGACATTCACCGGAGAGACAAGGTTCCAATCCTCGAGTCTTTTGTTTAGACCCAAATCAGTATGCAATCTGATTCACTCCCATTCTTGATGAGGAATCATGCACACTACCCAAAGTCAAAGTGATTTCAACAACATGGACCATAGTCCTTGGAAAGGATGCAAGAATATGTTGATGTTTCTCTCAAAATGACTTCTACCCCCTCCTCCTATAGGAAACACATCCAAAGAGGGGTGGCTTCCTAAAGATCAATCTATAATAGGACATCATGTACCTTTACCTCCCAACTAGGCTCAAAATACACCCAAGTTAAACACAACACCATCTATGGGTGATGTAATTTCAACATTGGTAAATAGGGTTAGAGAGTTAGAGCTTCCTCATCTCTCTCATGTTTACATTTTTTAGGGCAAGGCAGGATTCCCTAACATGCACAAAATTTTGGCCATGTACCCTTGGCACCACCACCACCTTAGTTTACATGGGTGTTCCTAGCCCTAGAGATCTCCTCACTAGATCGGGCATGTTAGGTATGCCCCCTCACACCTCATATGGATACCCTCAACAAGCACCAATCAAGTGCATTCTCGAATGTCATCCCAACTAGAAATGTGACGTTCCCTGGTTTTGTGCCTCCCACTCCATACTGCAAGTAATGTTCCCCCGTATTTACACATGTATTCCAAATCACCATAGGGGACATGTTCTCTTTTCCTGGCTCATATGCTCAGCCACAGGGGATGCCTTATGCCTCTACAAATGTTTATGTTGTGCCATATCAGCCTCCTATGCCTACTCCACCTCCCCATCAAGGGTCATCCATAGTAGAGTCCTACACATTGGGCACATATGTTGAATATCTTAAGGAGCCCTTGGAATTTACTATATGAAGTGTAATGCTTCCATGACCACTTCCCGACTTGCCAAAGTTTAAAGGGGAGGGGGATCCAAATGCACATATTAAGGCATATGCAACTCCATCGAGAGAGCTACTCCCATGGGATGGATGTATTAGTAGCTAAGATCTTCCCTAAGACCCTTGAGGGGATCACTCTTGATTGGTATTACAGGATACCTAAAGCCTCCATACACTCCTTTAAGAAACTCGTATCCGAGTTCATAAAGGTGTTTGATATGAACAAATTGTTAAGAAAATAGGAATAAGGGAATTCCTTCATATAAAGCAAGAGCATAATGAATCTGTTGCCCATTTCATTCTAGAGATGGCAGGAAGGTCCTCTACTCTTTGGTGAGTGCTCCCAATATGGATTAGATGAGAGCTTTGTGATCTATTCCTTCATTCCCTTAACCGGGAAACAAAGGAAGAAGTCCAAAATTCCCCCTTAGGAGCTACGAGGAGGTATTAGAGGGTGCTCTCGCATTGATCAAGTGCAACAATAGATAGTGGTTGAAATACCTATGGTTCAAATGGGAGATTGATCACTCCCTCCCAAGGTAATTCAAATTACCCCAACAATTCCAACAACAATCAAGGACCTAAGGTCCTCAATAAGAACCATGGTGTTACAATGGATGATATTACTGATCAAGCCAAAAATTTGAATGTTGTTAACACTTCACGTAAATAATGTCAATAACAACAAATGAAAATAATCAAAGGAGTAACAATTTCACTCCTTCCATCAATGTGGTGGATTTCAACCATCCTCCACCTCCACAACAAGTTAGGCCCAAGGCCCCAATCAATACCCAAATGGGTATCAAAATCAATATCAAAACCAAGGGCAAAGGCCTCCGAACTTTAATTATAACAACCAACAGTTAAACAACAACTGGAACTTTGGACCACAATAGAATGTGAATCAAAGACCTCAGGATTATGATCTTGACCTTTATTGTGGCTTCCATAGGGTTTGAGGGCATGATGTTAGAACTTTCATGACTGTAACAAGTTCATACAACACCTACTAGAGGACCAAAGGAAACTCTTCATCGAGATGTTTTTGGAAAATCCTATGGCCAACACAGAATGCTAGCATGGGGCTGTTTCCCCTCAAAAACACTCCTCTTAGGATCTTTAGTGACCCTCTTCCTACGCATCTTAAAATGAAAATTAAACCCCCCACACAAACAAGGGTAACCCAATGGGAAAAATGACCATGAAGCTTCCACTTCTTCAAACCCACTGGTAGTAGCACCTCTCATTGGATGGTCGGAAACAAACTAAGATCATGGGTCTCATTGAATTAGATACTGAACCTCAAATTAACACAACTACAAGAACCCATGATTACTCAACACAACCTATTCCCATCTACCCATCTATGTGGATGACACTCCAATACTTCGAGGCCGGTAGGGGCATATGATTTGATTGGATTTAACCAAGACCTTTTCTCACATCTCCTTCTTGGATTTGTTGAAGAACTCTCCTACTCATCGAGCCACTTTGTTAGAAGCATTGGGTCTTGGTCACTTGATTAATGTTACCCCTCCATTGAGAGGCACAAATCAACCACATAGACTTTGATGTCTATCCTCCTGGGAAGCCTGAAAGAGATGTTGGATTCATCTTTGACATCAGTAAGATGCCCACCGATGTCGAGTTGTGGCATAGAGGTGACCCAACATTGTATTTATAGGTCTGGATCTATAATAATTATGTTAAACATGTAATGATTGATGATGGGGAGCTGTTAATATTGTCCCCTTTTCATTCCTCCAAAAGTTAGGCTATGGGAAACCAATTGTTCCTCAACTAGAAATATACGTTGAGAGGCTATGATAGTCTCAAAGCAACATCCATAGGGACCATAGTGCTCGGTTACTCTTGGGCCCAAGATGGTTCTAACCAAGTTTTATATTATAGATAGGGAAACCAACTATAATATGATTCTTGGCGACCTTGGATCCATCGGATGAAGGAAATCCCTTCCACACATTGTTCCAAGAAGTCAAGATTCTACATTTGGGGAAAGTCTTCATCACTCAAGGTGACCCAAAGCCTTTTGATATTCACCTAGCCAACTTAAAGAAGAAACTGGGGTCCATACCAAGTTTGAACTCCCCACCAATCAAGTGAACAAACCTAAAGATACAAATAGAGTCTAAACTGATTCCCATGATGAAACTAGAAACCTCCATTTTAATTGAGGGGGTTATTGTAACTAAAGATGAAACTATTTGTTGTTGAGACAATATCAATGGAAACCATGGCTAATATTGTTGAGTTGTTGGAGAATGATTTTCCTATTCTCCTCCTTTTGACTCCTTGGGCATAGGACATGCTCTAGGACTCGACTCTCTCTTCCATCGAAGAGATTTGCATGGTTGAGGTCTCAAAAGTGGAGGAAGAAGATACTAGAAATGATCAAACATCAATCTTCCCTAAACTATTGGATGCTCAACTATGATGGAGTGAAGTGTCATTTTGGTGTTGGGGTAGGCATGATCCTCACTTCCAGGAAGGGAAGGTTATGCCTTTTTCCTTTAAGCTCAATTTTGAATGCACATGAACAATGGTGTGAGTATGAGGCTCTTCTTCTTGGTCTCATTATAGCCAAGAGAATGGGTGCTTGCAATATTAGAGTTTTGGGTGATTCCCAACTAGTTCCAACCAAGTTTCAGAAGTTTACGGGACTAGAGAGAGAACACTGCACTCTATAAGACTATCATACTTAACCTAAGAAAAGGTTTTGAATTCATATCCATTGAAGCTATCCCACGTGAACATAACCTTTTAGCTGATTCCATGGCTACTTTCACTTCTCACTTCTCACTTTTGTCCAAGTAGAGATTTGAAGATACCAAATTCATTGTTTCAATCCAAACCAAACCCCTAGTTCAAAAAATGCCTACCAATCCAATTCTAGCATACGTTGAGACTGAAAATGAGCCTGCCACTTTAGATTATGGAGAATGATGAGGCTATACTAGGTTACCTTAATGCATACACTGACCTTCATCCCACACATCATAAGAGGGGTTTCGCTCTCATACCTCACTCTTCCTCCTATTTTGGAGATCATATGATGGGTCCTTCCTCATCATTGGAAGGCCTTGAGATCTATGAAGTAGAGGAGGAAGGAGAACTAGAACTACCTCCAGCCCACTTGAGTTTGAAGAAGGAAATGCCTCTTTAATCGAAGGGACCATCGATATAAATATCGGGATGGAGGAAGACCCTAAGATATTGAAACTTGGTTCTTCTTTAACTCAAAAGAAGTGGAAATTCATACAAAGGTTCTCAAGGAACATTCAAAATCCTTCACATTTTCAGCTATAAAGAGATGATGGGAATTTCTCCCCATGTCATAGTCCACAATCTCGTAACCAAACTGATGCCAAGCCCATCAAACAAAATTCAAGACCTATGAAGCCAAAAGTGGCTTTGATGGTCAAAGAAGAGGTTATGAAACTCCTAGGTGGGATTCATCAAACATATAGATTATTCAATGTGGGTATCAAACATAGTCCCCGTTCTCAAGAAGAATGGGAAAATTTGAATATGCATTGATTTTGGGACATAAACAAGGCATGTCCCAAGGATGATTTCCATTACCTTCCATCGATGTTATCATGGATGCAACAACTGGATATGAGTTGTTATCACTCATGGATGGTTTCTCGGGTTACAATCAGATTAGGATCTCTGAGGAGGATCAAAAAAGACCACTTTCACTACTCCTTGGGGTACCTATTGTTATGTGGTCATGTCATTTGGTCTTAAGAAATGTTGGTGCTACCTATCAATGGGAAATGACCTATATATTCCATGATCTTATTCACAAGATTGTGGAATCATATGTTGATGATCTTCTGGCTAAGGCCAAGAAGCATTGTGATCACCCCGAGGTGCTTCACATCATCCTCTCTCTCTCATTGAATATGGTGTCACATTAAATCTAGAAGAAGTGTGTATTTGGAGTGATGGGAGGGAAGTTTTTTGGGTTACATCATCTCTTCATGAGGGATTGATGTAGATCCGAAAAAATTTAGGAGTAGTCTTAGAGATGACTCCCCCAAATGAGTTGGGCATCAGGTCCTTTCTTGGAAATCTCAGAGCAATCCGAGGTTCATACCTGATTTAACTTGTGTTATTCATCCAATCAAAAATTTGTTAAAGAAGGATTGTTGTAACATCTGGATGACTGAGTGTCATGAGGCATTTGAATTATTAAGCATTTCCTATTATCACCACCCACACTCATGCCACCTAAGGTGGATCATCCTCTCATCTATGTATTCTTGAGCTACTATAGAATGTCTCTAGCTTGCATGTTAGCACAAGAAGATGATGATAAATGTGAATGTGTAGTTTACTTCATTAGTCACACTTTGCTAGACTATGAGATGTGTTATATGTAGGTAAGAAAAGGAATGCCTTGCTATAGTGTTTGTAATGAAATGGTTAAGGCATTATATGCTTAACCAAGAAATGTGGGTAATTGTCAAACAAGATAGATCATCTTCAAATGTTTCTAACATAGGGTTCCTTGTCCAAGAAATTTGGATGCTTCATGACCCTAATGGGTGAATTTGAGTTAACCTTTATCAATCAAAAGTTTTCAAAGGAAAAATCATTAGATTGGTTGGAAGACAACCCATTAGATGGTGGAGATCTAGTAGACTTGGATTTCCCGATGAGTGTGTGTGTATTACATAGAAGTTAGGCCTCCCATTTCCATGTGTCCATGGTATTAGACATTTTCAATTTCATTATGGACGCATACCATACCGAGGGGGAAAACCTCACAACAGAGAAGATGGATACACATCATAGCCACCAAATATGTGATTATAGAACAAGTGCTTATATCAGAGCCTTTGATGGAATGTTGTTAAGGTGTGTCGATGAGGAAGATTCAAAAAATATTCTCTTTGGAGCCCACAGTGGAGTCTGTGGGGTCACTTTGAGAGGGCATGCTACTACTCACAAGATACACCAGATGGGTTATTTTTGGCCCACCTTAGAGCATGATGTTGTGGAGTATGTGTGCAGGTGTGCCACAAATGTCAAGAATTCTCTCATGAGATTCATATACCTTCCTAAGCTCTACAACCTATTGCAACACCTTGGCCCTTTTCCACATGGGGTTTAGATTTGATAGGGAAGTTTTCTCCCTCATCAATGGATGGCCACAATTTCATAATTATGGCCACAAAATATTTCACAAAGTGGGTTGAGGCCATGCCTCTTACCATTGTTCTGGGTCTGTGATCACAAAGTTCATCTTCAATCAGATCATTTGTAGGTATGGGGTCCCACAGGTCATTATCTTAGATAATGGCATGTCTTTTAAGAATGAAGAGGTGCATGAGCTATGCACAAAGTTCCATATAAACCACCACACAACCTCTTTATACTATCCTCAAGCCAATGGACAAGATGAGGCTATAAAAAGATGTTAAAGTCCATTCTCCTAAAAATGGTCAAGGAGAATAAATGTGATTGGCATTTGAAGTTATTTTCCGGCCTTGTGGGCCTACAAAACTTTGGTAAGAATGCCTATGGGGGAAACCCCATATTCCTTAGTGTTTGGTTTGAAGTGGTTTTACCACTTGAAGTTGAGATACCTAGCCTCGAATATCATTGCAAGGCATCTTAGGTGAAGAAGGATATCGCGAGGCATGACTCATTGAGCTAGAAACCCTCGAATGAAGCTCGGCTCAAAGTTGAGAAAATGACATAGTGTCTATGCTTGACCGGATGAGCCGAAATGAGTAAATAAAAAAAGGTATATGAAGCATGAAATATTAGTAGGAGATCTGGTATTGAGACTTGACAACTAGATAGATAAGAAAACTGATGAAGGAAGGAAATTCAGGCCCAAGTGGTTGGGCCCATATCGAGTCATGGAGGACTACAAGAATGGGGCATATCACTGTGTACATTAGAGGGTGAAGAATTTGGTGAATCCATCAACTCACTTCACTTAAAATGTTACTACGCATGATCCATCTATGCATTTCCACATGTACATTATTGCATCCACATTGCATTTTCATCTTCTAGATCATTTTGTAAATTTGTAATCAAAAACTTATCTTTCAAGAAACTTTCAAAAACTTCTAAAAACATTGGCAAAACATTCAATCACATTTCTTCAAATATCCACAATATTATCATCAACATTTCTAATCATTTCATCAGTTCAACAAGTTAAGACAAAATTTTGACACTAATCCTACCAAGGCCTGCATACTTGGTTCTACTCGTAGTTTTCTTCCAACTTAGGTGTCTTTTCCCATAGTTTGTTCTAGAAGCTTCTTGGTGTCACATCTCTCCCAAAAAAACCTCTTTGGTAGAAAAATCATTCTAAACATTTTTACCGGATCACTTGTTCACCTATCTTAGCCTTTGGTGTTGAGCCCTCACATCTTACTAGTTGCATGGGGTTGAGGCTAGGGAAAGTTTCTCCTCCCAAAATCACAACTCAAAGTTAAAAAAAATAAAAAAATGATATAAGTCAAATCAAATAAATGTAAAAATATTTCATTTACAAATAAAACCACACTTCCTTTGCCCCACCAATCTTTGGTGATGAGCCCACATTTCTTACTGGTGACGTGAGATTGGGAAAGGAGGGAAGTGCCCTTACTTTCCTATGCCTTGTCTTTGGTGATGAGCCCATGCTTCTTATTGGTAGCATGGGGCAAGGTAGGGGGTCTCTTCAAATAAGTTAGTAAGTTGTAAGCAATTCATTCAATAAAAAGTTCTTTGAAATCTTAAATCCCAAAAAAAGTGAATTAGATGTGTATGTTCCAAAAGAGTTAAAACCTTAAAAACCAGATTTTTTCAATCAAGAGGCCATCTACGGGTCTAAGTCTAGATAAACTTGCAAGCAAATCACATTCTAGACTATGTAGTAAACTTGTGTGTAGAGTTAGGTTGTAGGTTCTAATTGGATTTCTGTCAAAATCTTGTCTTTCTCTCATCACTTCCATTCATCAAAATCATACAACTCACATCCCTTCTAGCTCTTGGTGTTGAGCCCTCACATCTTACTAGTTGTGTGGGTTAGAAGTGGAGTGGTTCATTTTCTTATCATATTACATTCATCACATTTTTCCAACAAAACAAGAAGTATCAAATATTGCTTGAAAAACCAAAGTTTGACATTACATTGTGTTTGCATAAACATCATAAAAAAAAAAAAAAAAATAAATCATTTTGTTAGCATATCATCATCCATAGCATGCATCCAAAAAGCATATAAAAACATTGGAAATTTTGAGCATCTAAGAGTACACAAGTGAAATAAACCATCAATGAGTCAACTCTTACATAAGAATGATGAAAAAAAAGAAGTATATGTATATATATCCATAATAAGTCAAGTTTATATATAATGTCCATCACACTCTAGGTGTGGTCAAAATGCTGCAATGAGCAAAAAAAAAAAAAAAATCATATATATGTCTCACAAAATGACATCAAAGCAATAAAGGCCTATGGCCTATCCCTCCCTATGGGACCCCTTGAGAAGGTGCGTGGCTAGGACTCTTGTTGTGGCTCCTATGGCATGAATGTGAGCCTCCATGCACTGAATGATGAGAGTGACCATGTGAGATGGGCTAGTCGATGTAGTCTATGGCCTCTCGTGAGAGTGGCTCTCCTCTCCATCCTCTGAGCTATCTGGAATTTGGTAAGCTTGTCTTGTCTTCATCAAAGAAAGAATCTCTATGGCTTGCCAAAGTGGTGCAAAAACATCAGTGTGATGGTCAACTCACCTGCATCGGATTGCCCCATGTTTGTGAGAAGCTCCTCTTGGGTCTTCCCCATGGGGATGAGTAGTGTATCAACCAAGATCTAATGAATAAGGATCTCACCATCCATCAACAGTGGCTGAAAAACACAAGTAAAAGAAAACAATGGTGAGTTAGAAAACATTCAAAATTCAAAAAAAAGAAAACAATAATGTGTAATTCACTAAAATTCTAGCTAACAAGGTCGAGAGAAGAGTATCTACATACTCGGATCTCTGGACATCTAGGAAGGCTTGACTAGTGCAGATGGTGGTGGTGGAGCCGCTGCAAGAACTCTGTTGAGCCTCACCCTCTCCTGAGGTGATGTGGCCCATCACAGACTCTCATCACCACCTCCCTCATGAGAAAGTGGCTCCTCATAAACAAGAGTCTCCTTCTCCACCTCCTCCTCTCTCTCTCTTCCATAGAGATCTCCTCTATGTAACCCACCACTTGTATCACTATCCTCCTCCTCATCATGCTCCTCCCCCAGGTCTCTCCTCCTCCGTCTCCTCACCTCCCTAGAGCTCTATCTCTCTAAAGCCATATGGGCCTCCTCCTCCTCCCATTGTGAGTGGAGTGGCCTCAATCTGGAGGAGGGTTATTGGTACTCTAGGGAACTGGGATAACCTTCATAGTTATAGGTATACCCCGTGGTGTAACAACTTTCCAACCATGCAGGCCCTTAGGGCCTCCACGAGCCTCTCTGATGCCACGGTAAACAATAGGAATGGAAGGAAGTGCATCATCATGTATGGAATCCCAAACTATTGATGGGACTTTTTCTATCAAAGGTGGCCTCCACCCTACCTGTCATGTCCACTAACTGAGTCACTGCACACTACAAGCAAGTATAGTCATCACCCCCATAACCCAATCATATCCTGGTATGGCCTAAATGGTATGAAGTCATCTGTGGTAAAGTAGTAAAGGGATGATGTGCCCCCTCGAGAGGGCCATAACTATCCACCTATGCTTTGATAGCCCCTAGATATGATATGCCAACTCCCCTCTAGTAGGGGATGATCCTCTCATAGACCCAACACATAACCAAAGTAGGGTGGCTTAGGATTTCCCTGTAGCCTCATAATGTGGTATAAGTCATGATATGTGGTCCCAAGATATCCACACCCCAAGCAAAGATCCTCCCATACTGCTCAATAGCCATAATAATGGGAGCCCAACAATACAAGAGCTTGTCCCCACCCTTGTCTCCCACCAAACGTGAAGCCAAAATACCAATGATGGCCTTGCGTAGGGTGGGGATAGGTGTAGAGGCAACTAATAAAGTAATGCATGTGATGTTTGTGCCCACATTGGATGCCCCATCATCCCCATATATGATTCCCACTCCTAGATAAGGAACCTTTCTCCAACTCTCTCACAGGAACACCCAAATCTGTGAACATCCTAGAGAGTGATAGTCCACTAGGAAAACCCAAAATCCTATGAATCATCCTCAATAAGCTCAAGTATTTAACACATAAGCTCATGTCCAAAAAAATACAAAAATAATCCGATGTAACAAGTCTCTCTCTTGAAAAAATATCAATAAAGTTAATGCCACTCACACTCAAGCTCCAACTCAAAATGTCAAATCCTTCAATTCACCAAAACAAGAAAAAGAGCAAGTTAACAACATGATTCAATACATAAGCTCATCAAAAAAATATACAAAACAACTTAAAATCCAAAAAAAATCCTTAAGTTAGCTCAAAAAAGGCTTCTTCCTTGACAATTAAAAACCTCCGCCTATGCAGTGGTAGTTACGTAATTTCCATGCGGTTGCCTACCTGGTAGGTGGTGGCACCACGCACCGAGCGGAGGTCATGTCAGAATGGACAAGTCATTGTCCCCTTGACCCAAAACTCAAAAAAAATGACAAAATTGATCATTTTAGACAAAAAAAAGACAAACCCACCTAGGTGACCCCCTAGGAACATTTTAACTAAAATATTTTGTAAAAATAACCCCCTAAGGTGTAGATTTTTCAAATTTTTACATTTTAGGTTTCAAATAAACAAATGTAAAATACTAACCTTTTTCTTAGCCATTTGGATCTCTCACTCATGGGGCCATGATCACATTGACTTACACTTTATTTGACTATATCACACTCAAAATGGTGATAGGTAATCCAGAGCTCCAAAATCACTATGAGGGTAAGTGCAAATGAATTTGAAAATGAATGGTTTTAGATATATATATGTTTTTTTTAACTGTGTGTTGAGTGTGTGTGCTTTGTAGGGATGGAGCACTGGCGCAGTATACTTCTATCCCCGTGCAAATGGTAAGTCCTCATGTCATTTTGTTTTAGCATTTATTTTTTGATATCATATCTATCTGCACTTGAGTCTTGTTTACATTTTGTAGGTAGTGGGAGCTTGGATGGCGTCACTTTGCACATGGGTGTGTAGGTATAACTTCTAACTCCCCATTTTGGGAACACCATACTCGAGACTCTACATTTTATGCCTTTTCATGGCTAAAATGCTTCTTCGAGGGGGAAATATGTACGCACCCAAATTTCACATGCTACATTGTTTGAAAATGGTTCAAAAATCCCCAATGATGATTCATGTATTTTCCAAAGGTGTTTGAGCCCCTTTTCTCTTTGCAGTTTATATTTGTAGCTTAGAATACCTTACTTAGCCATTTCCTACTTTTTTGTAGCTTTTCATGGTGTTTTTCCTTAGTTTTCAACCTTTAGTTATGAAACCACCGCCTTACACCTAGGCATGGTGGTGGTTGGTCGTAACTACCACCCTATTTGGGGTGGTGGTTGCATAACCCCCTCGCAAGGTGGAAGTTCCATGCGTTTTAAATGAGACTTCCTAGGCATGATTTGGATGCATGTTAACTTCTTCAGTTCACCTTTGCACATGTTTCTTAGTCAATTTGGTTGATTTTAGGCTTGATGATTGTACCAACCTCCTCTTCCACTTCTAATTGTTGATTGAGAGTTTAACTCCCCCTTTGTTGTGATGTGGCATCCCATTGCTGCCAAATGGCTTAGACCATTTCCCAACCTATGTTCTATAAAACCAATGCTTCTTCTAAAGCAAATGGCCGGAAATTTTATTGTGAATTGTATTGTCATGTTGCTGAAATCTTGCTAGAGACTACACAACCAAACATTGTTCTCTTGTGTTGTTCTTCCTCTACCTGCATTACTACCAAACCACTTGCAAGCCACATTGCTCCAACACCTTCTTCTTGCTTCCTCTGCATTCCCAGTTCCTGGACTCATGTGGAACACAAAAGATTGGAAAAGATAACTGAGGGGAAACAAAGTGATACCACAACTGGCATTTCTCAACACTGTAATTTCTAAGTTGGGGTTGTTATTGAGTTTCTTCATTTCTTCAATTCTTTATTTCTGAATTTGTATGCACATTTATTTACTAGAGTAAAAAATATTCCATTTCAATTTTTGCAAATAGATAGATCAATATTGTAGCTTCCATTTCTTTGAAAATATTTGGTGATAGATTACTTCCTTCCATCCCTGTGGGTTTGCAAGGAAGTTTCTCAGAGAGGAAAGCTTCTGCATTAATTTAGAATCAACTACAATATATTTTCATTTGTAAAACCTCCATTAAATCCTTCTTTACTTTTGTCAAGGAAGTTGTAGGGGAAGAAAAGCTTCTGAGAAGCTTTGATTTCTTCTCGTGCTCTAAAAAGAATAGAGGATTTTCAATCCACAATTACATTTTGGAAAATTTTATTTTAGTTAGGATAGATTAAATATATTGTTGCATAGATAAGTAGTTACATCGACTATTTATTTTTATAGGATTTGTTAATTAGAATTAGAGGCAATTTCTTCATTTCTTTGTTTCCTCTATTAATTCTAAAAAGCTCAAAAAATAAAAAATATTTGTTTTAATTAGATTAGATTGTTTATATTGCTTCATTTCTTCTATATTGGAAAATATAAAAAACATAGTTAGCTTTTATTTATTTAGATTATCTTGTTATTTTATTTCATAGATTAAATTACACAAATGCACACATGACCATTTCTAGACCACAATAAGAGAGAGTTTACGGTTTTGATCCTAGGGTCCCCCAACAGAATGGGCCCGAAGAAATCACAAATTTAGATGTTGGATTACGTGCCTTAGTCTTTAGAACATCCCCACATCCACCAAATATTTTTAGATAGTTGAACGTTCTAAATAAAGACGCTTATAGAGATTTCACGTTCAGATGAACCACTCATCATGCATAGATAGGCGGTTCCACAACCTCACTCACTTATTTCCATGACCATGTCTGGACACTTTTCCAAGGCTCCTATGATCATTTTACATGAATCCTACAACCCATTGAGAGAGTTTCCCACACGGACATTGATTCACTTTTACGTGTGTGCATTCTTCTCGACCACTCCATTACACCCACTCAGGTTAGAGAGGCTTTCATTGCCCTTGACGAGAATATTCCATTAGTTCCCATAGAGGATATTAGATTTCCCCGATAGCTTGTTTGACCATCTTCATCACATTTTGTTACACATAGCCATCCATTCTTTCCACATCGGTTGTCTGGTACGACCTTGGGAGGTTGGGTGCGTCGGAAGATCACGTGTTGATTTTGATCGTATGCAGACACATTTCCATATGAAAGAGCACTAGCTACATGGACATCTCTTGCAGAGTGTAGAGCTGTTAATTAGATAGAAAACAATGGAGTCTCTAATTATGGTGAAATTGACTTAGACTCTGTTGGACCAAAAACTGCAATAGATAAAATAAGTGATGAAGGACCATTAAGGATAGGGTTGTTTTAGCTACCAGACAATTGAAAGTATTCATTTTATGAAATATATATTGTGACTCGATATTTTTTTCAATTTCATTTACATATATTGCGCATATAATGTTTGGAAATTTTTAAAATCCTTTCTATATATTTTTATAATGTTTGGAAATAACATATGGTAGATAGTTGTGCAATCTGCAAACTGGATGATGTAATAAAATTAAAGTTCCTTACTAGGAAAGTATGTTCAATATTTGATTTCTCACTATCAATTCCACAAGCACATGTGTTCACAAAGATATTATAATCCATATATCCCATCGTGATTATTAGAATTAATTAAAAACATAGCAATCTATATCCCATCATGATTATTGGAGATAATCTTTACATGATGAATCAACTATCAAGATTCAACAACAACATGCACATCCAAGTTTTAAATATTGAGTGCATACATGTTTGAAACTAAATTGAACAATGTAAATCTAGATTCTAGAATCCATGTATACTATTCATCAATTGTACAAGCTTGAAAAAAAGATAAAAGACTAAAGTTTTCATTCAACAATAGGCATGAGAGAAATAAAAAGATTGAAAATTTCACATAAAGATAATATTTTCAAATTTCATTTGTCAAATACAATGATTTACATCAATATTTTTAATTCAAGTTCATTTGGACCCTTGTCCTTGAACATATTCTATAACATTGACAACATTTGAACTATCTTTTATCACACCAGACTCTACTAATTCTTTTGTAGCTGCATTAATATTTTCTAAATTTTCTCTATCTTCGTGAGTTGCATCTCCTGCTAAAAAGAGAGAAGGATCCTCATCATTTTTTTCTTCAGAATAATATTTAGATCCAGTTCATTCTCCTTTATAATCCTTCGTAAAGTATTGTTCTGCTTGTTTAACAGAACAAGTTTTTCTTTAAAAGCAATTGCCTTGTAGACTTTCTCACTTTTTTCAAGTGCTCATCTAACACCTACACCTCTGTCTTCAAAGTATGGTATTTTTACTGCAATTAAAATCCAATAATTAGTATTTATAAGAAGATAAATGATAACTATATATATAATAATCTACAAAAATTCATAACTTACCATGACCAAGTCTTTCTTTGCATTAGCAATAGTGACAATTTTCTTGTCTTTATTCCACTTGTTGTAGTAAGACTATGCCCCAACATTCAAATTAGCCAATCTATTAAGCATTATAGTCAAAAATTCATCCCTATTGTAAATATTATTGGTGACTACATTACCATATTTTTCTTGAGCAAGTAAAGAATCAATCATCATTGGTTCATTTTTAATCAATGAAAAAGTATTTCTTTGTGTTCAAAATTATGATATCTATCATTAATTTATTTTATCATAGCTTTCGCTCTGATCTCCCAAATCTTTAGCTCCTTAATGTCAGGAATAAAATTTTCCATGACAAGGGTTGTAGCATTATTTGACACAAGGATGTCTACTGAAAATTTGGTCTTTGCATCATCATCCAAATTTTCCTGCCCAGTTGGGGAAGGAGGATCTGAAGAGGATGGCACTTGCACCTCCTTACGTGCAGATTGAGTGAGATCTTCGGAATTAGAGGATGCCATGTCATAAAGGCTGTCAAAACTAAGATACTCCTCATCCATATCAATATTATTTAAAACATAAGTGTCTTTGGCACTCTACACGTCACCAATTGAAATATTGGGAACTCTGATGTTGTGAAATTTTGTGCCCCCTGCTCATTCCAGGAGCACAATCCTTTTTGCATACCACAAGACAAAGGTGGAAAGGGAGGTCAAACTAATGTACTCCTTAAGCATTGATCTGGAGCAGTGGGGGTGGTCGTGGCCGTGGGTTGAATTTCATATTGCATTTACAAAAGATCTGTGAGCATTAATACTTTAACAATATCAGATTCAGTATGTTGATTCTTGAAATAACGAAGAAAAACAAGTGAACAGTAAGAACTTAAAATTAATAAGAATGAAATCAATTGAGATTTCTTACGTTGTGAATGTTGTAGTCCGTAATCAAAAAATTGTGGCATTGGGTGGAAGGGGGTGGTGGCATTGTAAAACCTAAATTTAGCAAAAACCAATTAAAAAGAATGATAAATTCCTAAAAGAAAGACTAATATAAATAAAATTTAATTCACTATTTATTAGTTACTTAGTACCATAACTTGAAGGGCCTAGGCGATGAAATGGTGTAGACTCAATCTCTTCTTGCTCAGCTATGTATGTAGTGTCTGCACCAATATGAGTAGACACCATGTGTCTCAGAGTCATTGATGTGTCGAAAAGGCTGCACATTAGGATAATGAAATATGTCATTGTCAAGAATCAGAGATTCAGATTATCATTATTCTGTAAAATAATTTAATAAAACTAAAATGATTATGCAGTATGTATAAACTAAAATTTGGATTTGCCATAGTGGCAGCGCGTATTTTTTCCTGGATGTGGGACCAAGACAAATCCATAGAACCACACATCCATTTGGCTAGTGTTATCCCTATATGCTATTGGTTGCTAGTGACAACCAAAGAGTCATCGGTCGTGGTGACATCAATTACATTGTTGTCACTAGACCCCCTTAGTCCCAAGCAGGTTATGTGCACAAACCTTTGCATTATGGCGTTCCATTTTTCACTTTCTTTGACCTGTTCAAAATAGAGTTACAAATTAAATATTTATAAGAATTGATTTTAAAATGATTTTATTTTTGAAAAGAATCAAGATTAAATGCTTTTAAAATAAAATACTCACTAACTTTTGGTCCATAGGAATTCCATGTTTATCCATCTTCTTGTGTAGAGAAGTTGGAACAACTGTTGATTTGAGTCTGTAAAAACCCTCATAATATAAAGCAAGAACAAGAAATAACTACAAAAGGATTCAATTTGGCTCTAGAAAGGGTCGGCCACGAATCCTTGATGAAATAAATGTGCACCAATCGAATCTAACACCGGAAATGGTTTGGATAAGGTATTGTTAGTGCGAAATCACAAGCACCCCAAATAAGTTCTAAAAATTTTCTTTTCTAAGGAAGAATCATATGGTGTGATTGCATAACATTGAACTTTCCCCAAGGTGTGAGACCTTGCAAAAGTGGGAAATATCTCCAGAGAAGACTGGTTCCTCTTCATAAACTACTTGCCACAAGCTATTCCAGTGCATGCAAGCTAATCTAATCCTAATCTAACTTCCAAGGAGACAATGAGAGAAAGAAAACTGGAAAAAATAGAGCCTACACTAAAACGGTGATACACCACGGAAGGAAAATGCTGATATTTTACTAAACTACCATGGAACAAAGAGAGGTGAGCAATGGAAAGGATGGACAGCATCATCACAAACCATAGATCAGATTCACAAAGAAAATCTTCCAAAACCCCATGAACACAGCTCCCAGATATGCAAATGAACATTCAAAACATGCACAGATACCTTGCAATGAAGAAAGGCAAGAAGATGCAATAAAACGAGCAAAGGATGGAAAAATGCATTAAAAAACATGTTTTTATTGCTCTAGATTTACACAGTGCACCATTTATAGGGAAAGAGGCAAAAATGCCATTACAGAGCAGGGGGAGGTTCAAACTCCATATTCGACCCTGTGGAAGAAAAGAAGGGGGAGGCAAAGAAGAAAAATGAACAACCACTAACTCACTCTCAAAAATGTGCCTCTGTTACAATATATAGCAAAATGCAAAAAGAGAGGGAAAAACATGAGAAAATCTGATTCTTTGCTCCAACCACCAACGACATTCATAAATTTGGTTGAAAAGTCAAGGCTCCATCTGCAAATTCCATTCCCAAATGCATTTTGTCTACTCGAGGGAGAAAAGACCCATATTTCATTAAATTTGGTGGTTGAAAACTGGTTCTATGTTTTAATTCTTCATCTGTTGATGGGCTCGATGCAAAAGCTCATATTTCCATGTATCTACTTCGCAGACCAAAGAAAATGACCCATACTTCATTAAATCGGTAGTTGGAAACTGGTTTTGTCTTTTCCGTGCCCAAACGCGCTTTCCAATTTTCTCCCACAAATCTTCACCAAAAATGCAAAATTGAAGCTCCATGATGAAGAGAATCTCCAGATCTTTCCATTGGTACCAAGATTGTCAAAAATGGAGCTCTGGATCAAAAGATATGGCCTTCTGCATATTTCCTTTACATTTTCTGATAAAATTGGCTCGGACAAATTTTGCACATTTCCCCGCTCCTCTGCTGATGACGTGGCATCCATTGGGGTCGGCAGAGGCAATGACTTCCTTTTTCCATTCTACATTTTTTTGACAAAAATCAAAAAATCCAATTTACTCTCGAAGTCCCGCATCCTTGCATTCACTTTTGATGGGGCCACGGGTCGCATTTTGATTTTATGCCTTTTGGAAGAAAAGGCAATTTTTCACTTTTTCTTCGATGCCCCGCCGGTCCGCATTGGCTTTGACTCGGGCCTGAACTTTGAATTTTCCCTTTGGGTGGGGTTGCGGGCCATTTCTTCGCTCTTTGCATTTTGGAACAAAGGGAAAAAATCCAACTTTTTCCCGATGGCCCGCTTCCCTCGCTGCTGGTCTTGGCCTGCCACGTGGTGCTTCTGGGTGACTTTGGAGATGCGGCCAATTTTTTGCCTTAGAAACTTTTGTGGAGAAAAAGTTTAAAATCTCCAAATTCCTCTGCCAGCCCACCTTAGCGCCTTTGCATAAAATGTTACCACATGTCCCTTTCGGGACTTAGGCAAATTTCCATTTGTTTCCTTTTGCGGGCTCATGGGAGTGCAAATGAATTTTGCGCTTTTAACCAAAAGCACTAAGTTCTCAAAATCTTCCTCCGCTCCGCCGGCCCAAGATTCCTTGGCAAAAATCTCTCCCAAGCTCTGCAAGTCCGCCTTGGGAAAATTTTCCTTCTAACTCCATTGAGTTATAACTCAAAAATACAAGGAGTTAGAAAGAGTTCTTTACCTTTCTGGAAAGGGGAAGAAATTCTCTATCTGATGGAGCAATTTCCAAAATTCCTTGAGTGCTTGAAACTTGTAAAATTCTAACTGAAGCACAAAAATGAGGTAAGTTAACCCAAAATAAGAGGGAGCTTATTTTGGTTACTTGCAGTATTCTGATGCCCACCGAGGAGTGTCGGTGTATCTTCCTGTAACATGATGCAAGACTGGAAAAATTCTACCATTTCCAGGAAAAAGGGGTCTTTGATAGATTGTGTGTTAATCCCTCTTTTGGAGGGATTATTAACCTCATCCTCAATAGAAAGATCATAATGAGACTCTAAAAAATTATTTTTCTCATCAAGTATAATGGATTTGGTGGTTACAGGAAATGCATTTTGATGGGACAAACACGTTAGATGATGAATATCGTCCGGTGTTATTCTAATGACAAATTAGTGAGATGATAACACAAGAGTTAAAGTGTCATCAAAACTATTATACACTTGCATTAAATTATTTAATAACTTGTGTTTTGTCTGATACTGGGGCATGTAAATAAGTCCATGGAACCCTGAGCTACCAATCCAATCGGATTGACTAATTATTTGAGGGTCTTCTAGTAGTTGTAGTAACTGTGGATACAAAATGTTTCGATAAACATAGGAAGTTGTTTTAATGGACTTTTTTCTAGGTGCCATTATTCTTGAATCTTGAATCCTTGATGTTTTGATTCTTTGAAAAAAAATAGGTGTTGGCAAATGGTAGATACCTATATACGAGGATCATAGAACAAATTTGGAAGTGGACAAGAAGGTCAGAGGCTATAATCTTTGGAAGTGGATGAGAAGGCTAGAGGCTATAATACTAGAAGTAGAAGAGAAGGCTAGAGGTTGGAGCTCTAAAAAAATCTCTCGAGAGAAACCTGTAAGTGAAAATGGGACAAAATGAGTGGGGATGGGTATATATAGGTAAGGAAAGGGTAGTGGGCCATGACACGTAGATCAAGGCTAAAGACTTGTGGCTTGGGAAAGGCGGACGACAATGGAACCAAAAGTGTTACCAGGAGACAACAACAACAAAAGGATGCAGCTTATTGCCATCTAGGAATATAATCACAATGTCAAATGCTAAAAAAATTATTTTATTCTTGTCCAGTAACACATATGTCGATATTTTTTGTTGGACCGTAACACATATGTCGGTATTTTTTACCACTCATCGGTAACACATATGTCATTGTTTTATTGTCATTTGGTAACACATGTGTTGGTATTTTATTACTGCCAGTAACTCATGTGTCATTTTTGTCGTTCGGGAACAAGTGGGACGTGTTATCGGCGGTAACACATCTTCGAGTGTTGTCGCATAACTTTATTTTGTGCATTTCGACTGGTAACATTACGTACTTGTCGATCAGTAACATACCCAAAAATGACGTCTTCCATGGTTACTTTCAAAACACCTCCAT
Source organism: Taxus wallichiana var. yunnanensis (assembly GCA_018340775.1). Lineage (NCBI taxonomy): Eukaryota > Viridiplantae > Streptophyta > Pinopsida > Cupressales > Taxaceae > Taxus > Taxus wallichiana. The sequence continues at coordinate 176,764,943 of CM031235.1, forward strand.
TCGCCGCCATCGTGAAACCCTCATTTCCTTCATTAAATCAACCATGCGAATTTCCTTTTCATCATATTCCTCACCCATTCTATAGTAATTTTTTAGAGGGGGTCTTAAAATGAACCCCTGTCATGTAGTCATGTTTGGGGTTCTTTTTCTCAAATAAATATTTTTGAGATAGACACAATCACATAATTAAATTATTCCATTTGTCACAAATCAACATGATAACTAATTAATGGAATCAATTAATTACATTGAGAGGCGTTCTTACAATGGCAAGTATGGTTGTAATGGATTACATTGTCCAATTTTATTCTCGACATTAAATTTGACATTTATTTTCTTGAAATGTGAAAATTCATTCATAAATTTGACTTCTAGTAGACTTTAAGTTAAATTTTTTTTTCTTTTTTATTTGATAAGTCAATAAAAAAATAGTAATATCTTGGCCGTGTAGTAATGTTTGGGTCTTTATTTCTTGACTTGATATTTTTGAGACTGACACAATCATGTAACTAAATGATTCTATTTGCCACAAATCAACATGAAATTGATATCTATTAGTGTATTTCATATAGATAAATTTATTATAATATACTTATTATATTTATTTTTAATTGTTATTTTTTTAGTATACTTATATTACCCTTGCATAGTTAGATACGTGCCTCGTGATTGATATCTCTTGGCATATTTTAGATAAATTTATTTAAGATATCTATACTAATTACTAATTTGGAGTTGTGAAGTTCTAATACAAAATGAGCAACAATAATCAACCAATTTTAAGATTATTCAATTCAATTAAAAAAATTATCAAGATTGTATATATTTGATATGCTGATTTAAAATTTTATTCTAATTATATTTTTATATTTCAAAAACATATAAATTATCTTCAAAATACATATGTCATACATTTTTTGTCAACTTAAATTCAAAATGTAAAACTATTTATCATTGATGACAAAAACTCAAAAACCTTGATGGCAAACCAACACCCTAACATTTGGAAATCATTCAATCCTGGTTTCTTACAACACTCTCTCCCCCTTTGACATCTATGACAAAGGTACATATATCCAAAAATCGTGAGTAACATGAAAGAAAACAATGACAAGGCATGACCTTACCTCAAAAATCTCCCCTTGAATTAGACTACTCCTTGGTCAAATAAGACTCAACCAACTGCATGAATTTATTCATCAATAAGATTCAATGCTCCCCCGAACCTATTCTCTTGAAATTCTACCTTTTCATCCTTTGCATATGTCTTTCCTTGGTCTTCTTGACTTGTGCCTTGAACTAGTGAACTAGCTCCCCCTATCTCAACACATATTTATCCTTCTTGGAGAAACTATGGCATGAAGTTGCTCCTCATGATAACTCGAGGCCTTTAGTAATTGCTAGGGGCTAGGATTACCCCCAATTTTTGTCTTAACTCCTCAATAAAATTTTTGGTAGAGTTTTGGTCATTATATCAACTACTTATTCTTTTGTTGACACATGTTCAAGCTTAATTATTTTCTCATTCACTTGTTCCCTCAATAAATGGTACTTGATTGGTATGTGTTTTGTCTTAGAGTGTAGCACTGGATTCTTGGACACACTTATAGCACTTATGTTATCACAGTATAGAGGAATATGACCTTCATTTTCAATTTTATAGTCTTCAAGTGTTTGCTTCATCCACATCACTTGAGTACAACAAATAGTTGTTGTTACATACTCATCTTCATAAGTAGAAAGTGCTATAAGAGACTGCTTCTTACTCAACCAAGACACAAGGCACTTACCTACAAAGAAGTCTCCACCAGTTGTGCTCTTCCTATCATCAATGTTGCCTTCCCAATCTGCATTTGTGAAGGCTTTGATTTAAAACTCATTGCATTTTAGATACCAAAGTCCATATTCTAATGTTCCATGAGGTACTTGAATATTATTTTGACAGCTTGAAGATGGCTTACCCTAGGATCTTGAAATATTCCAACCAAACCAACTGCTTGCATGATGTCAGGTCTAGATGCAGTTGAATACAAAAGGTTTCCTATCATAGATTTATATAATGTTTTATTTACCTTTAGTGAGCTATCTTCTTTGTTGAGTTTGCATTCTACAATCATTAGAGTGTTACTGGCTTGCAATCTTCCATTTGAAATCTTTTGAGCATCTCCTTAATGTACTTTTTCTGTGAGATGAAGATACCCTCTTTAGATTGACTAATTTATAGCCCTAAGAAGAATGAGTGTTCACCAATAACTGACATTATAAACTCCTTTTCCATGACCTCTAAAAATCCAATTGACATGATCTCACTATCACTTCTAAAGATTATATCATCAACATAGAAAACTACAAGAAAAAATGGTATTCTTCCTATTTTATACACAGATTACTATCAGCCTACTCCTTTTCTAAAACCTTCCTCAATCAAGTATATGCCCAATCTGCTATACTGGGCCCTAGGGGCTTGCTTGAGACCATAGAGTGCCTTCTTTAACCTCCAAACATAGTCTTTGTCCTCGGTGAGAGAAAAACCATCAAGTTGTTCAATGTAGACCTCCTCATTCAAGTGTCCATTTAGAAATGTTGATTTTACATCCATTTGATAAACTCTAAATCCTTTGTGTGTTGCATATGCTAAGAAGAGCCTAATTGCCTCCATCCTAGCCATAGGAGAAAATGTATCATCAAAATCCACTCCTTCAACCTAAGCATATCCTTTATAAACCAGCCTTGCCTTGTTTCTTATAACTTCACCTTTTTCATTCAAAGTTTGTTTCTAAACACCCACTTGGTTCCAATGATGTTCTTGTTCTTTGGCCTAGGGACAAGCTCCCATGTTTCATTTTTCTCTATTTGATCCAGCTCTTCATTCATTGCATTGATCCAATTTTGGTCCTTGTTAGCCTCCATAACATTCTTTGGTTCTATCTTAGACAAGAGAGCAATGTTTTCTTTATTTTGAATACTTTTCAACCTTCTTATTTGAATGCATGCTTCCTTGTTTCTTATAATCTGATTTGGTGGATGATCCCTTTTAACTTGCCTTGAAGGTGCTTTTGTATCAGGTCTTTCTTCATCTTCATCTTCTTCTTCTTGATCAACTTCTACAATTTCATCATCATCCTGATTTTCAGTACTTTGTGGAGTCTCCTTGGGCTGAGTTGTGGTCTTCTTTGGATATGATTCATCAATTATAAAATTTGTGCTCTCAACTATCTTTTGTTTGCTCTTATTGTAGCACCTATATGCTGAACTAACAATTGAGTAGCCTAAAAAATGCCTTCATCACACCTTGAGTCAAACTTTCCAAGATTTTCATCATCTCTTTTAATGTAGCACTTGCTTCCAAACACTCTTAGGTGCTTTACACTTGCAGGTCTTCCTCTCCAAATCTCATAGGGTGTCTTCTTGTTGTTGATTCTGATTTGAGCTCTATTTAGGATGTATATTGTTGTGTTAACTTCCTCTCTCCAATATCCATCTAGAAATTTTGATTCATTCAACATAGTTCTAGCCATTTCTTGCATTGTTTTGTTATTTCTCTCTACTACCCCATTTTTTTGAGGTGTTCTTGCAGCTGATAATTGTCTTCTTATTCCATGAGTCTCACAAAACTCATCAAATTCATTTGACCAAAACTCTCCTCCTCTGTCAAATCTCAAGCTCTTGATTTTTACATTCTTCTCATTCTCCACTAGTGCTTTGAATTCCTTGAACCTTTCTAGTGATTCTGATTTCTCTTTGAGGAAGGAAACCCAAGTCATCCTTGTGAATTCATCAATCAATAGCATGAAGTAGATCTCTCCTTGAATACTTCAATTCTGGTTGGTCCTACAAGATCAATATGAATCAGCTCTAGAGGTCTTATAGTAGAGTACTCTTTTGATTTGAAACTTCTCCTAGTTTGTTTTCCATGAAGACATGCTTTACAAAGCTTATTAGCTAGTTTGTTGATCTTAGGAATGTTCCTTACACATCCCATCCAACTAATTCTCGACAATATTATCAAATTGGAGGTGTCCTTATCTCCTATTCCAAATCCAAATCTCATCTACCTTTCTAGTTAAGCACTTTTCTTTGTTGATATCCTTTAGTACATACATATTGTTCTTGGTTCTCTTTGCCTTGCCAACCACATTACCTGATTTTTTTTTCTTTATGTCACACCCTTTTTCATGAAACAACATTATATACCCTTACTTGCACATCTGACTTACACTCAAAAGGTTGTGTTTCAGACCCTCAACATACAAGACATTTTCAGTGATAGTCTTTCCATTGTCAAGACTTAATTTTCCTTTTCCCACAATGATAGTTGATGTATTATCACCAAATATCATCACCCCTAATGCATTTTCTTCTAGAGAGATGAACTTACTCTTGTTTCTTGTCATATGGCTTGAGCACCCACTGTCTATGTACCACTCCATGTCTTCACTTTGAGAATGAAAGGTAGTTTGGGCTATTAAACCTTGTTCCTTTACACTTGTAGGATTTGATTTCACAATATACACCTTCTTGTTTTGCTTTAGAGGTCTTTGATAGAAAAATTTGGCTATATGTCCATACTTTTGACAATTGTAACAAATCAATTCATCTTTGTTTCTCAATTGGTATGAATTAAGGAGTCTTCCACGGCATTTCACAAGTCTTCTACATCTTAAAGCTTTGTGACCAAACATATTGCATGAAAAACAATATCCATAAAAGAAATGTGCATACCTTGTTGCATGGGATTGCTTGCTTGAGGTGTATCTCTTTTTGACATTCTTGACATCAGCATTCCTTGCTTTAGGCGCATATTTATTTTTCTTGATTATCTTCTAACATGTTGGTTCATTGTTGTTGGGCCCCTGAATATTAAATAAGTACTGGGGTGCATGGGCGTGCAAGGACTAGGTTGAAGGATGGGCGCGCAAGGAGAAGGCGTGCAAGGAAGGGTTCTAGGAGGGTTTTAAAAGGGTCATGTTACGCATCGAAAGATAAGGTCTCGGGACTTAGCCATATTTGGTGTATCAGGCAGGACACGAGAAAAGCGTGACTTGACTGTGCATGCGAAGTGGATAAGATGCCAACCTGGCGACAGGTTGGCCTAGGAAGGAATATGCCCTACGATGGAAGCTTCTAGAAGACCATCATGGCAAAAAGTGGAGAGCTCAGGCCTGATGGAGCATGCTCCCATGGAGGACCACATCTGGACACTTGGCAACAGATCTGAGGCCACAGAAGGATGAGTTGGCACTTCAGGATGCCTATATATACGAGCGCCACACAAAAAAAAAGTGTGGTGGTAGAGGTGGAATCGGGTATAGAGAGAGAGGAAGAAGGAGCGGAGCCCTGTAGAAATGCCGCAAGGAACTCTGTTTGGGTTGGGTAGATTAAATATAGGAGAAGGATGTATCAAGGGCTTGGGGTTATAAAATTTCTTTTTGAGAGCTAAATGATATGGATCCAGTTATGATGCATGACTTCGGTCTGCCATAATGTGGTGTTTTGTAGTAAGTCTAATGAATGTAATGAGGTTACCAAGTTAATTGAATATGATCCTTCTTGGTTCGGATTCATACATGATTCTTCATAGTTCCTTTTCATGTCTATTTATAAGATGAATATGAATTCCTGTGCATTTTCCTTTCTGTTCTATTTCAGTTCTTTAAGTCTGTTAAAGTATCTCTGTCTGTAATGATTGTAATGATCTAGAGCCGTTCTAAGCTCTATGATGTTCGCATGTTTCATTCCCACTCACTTCCTTTAAATTTTGGATCATAGATGATGATTTCCCACTCAACTCACATAAAAGAGAGACTCAGCACCCGCACGTGCCTCGGGTGAGTGCCCAGCGCCCACTGGGTGATAGGTCGGTGCGCATGGGATTCCCTTGTCCTTTGGTGGGTGTAAAAATGACTATAATCGCCATCATTATCTTCCTTGAATCATAGACTAGATTTGTCATTGAAAGATCTTTGTTTTCTTTGGAGTTCATCTAGATTATTTGAGATTTTCTCAAATTTTTTATAGGCCTTCAAATTGGTTGAGGTCTGATCCAATTGAGTTTGCAGCAACTCCAAATATGATTTTAGTTTTAGGTTCTCCTCTTCCTTGACTTTGAAGGATGCTTCAATCATTCCAATTTGTGCTTCAAGTTCCTTGATCATTTCTTCATGTTCTTGATCCTTTTTCTCAACCTCCTCTCATGAATATGGATCTTCTCTTCATAGTATCTCAACAATGATTTAATCTTTTGATTCTTGTTCCTTTGGAGTTTTATTTCTTCAAGAGCACTTATTAATTCAGCTTCAAGGTTTACTCATACATATTCTTCATCTGAGCTATCATATTCAAACTGAGTTTTACCTTTTGAGTCACTTGCAGTGATCACTTCCATGGCCATAAATAGATTTTCAGCTTCAAAGCACCTTCATCTTCACTTTTAGAGTTGTTGGAGTCACTAGATTTAGATGAGCTTGATCCTTCTTGAGTATAGAAATTTTTCTTGTTCTTGAAGTACTTCTTCTTACCTCCATGTTTCTTGAATTTCTTCTTTTTCTTGTGAGAAGTTTCTTCATCATGTTCATCTTGATCTCCCTTGTTTTTGTTAGGACACTTGGAAGCAAAATGACCAACTTGGCCATAGTTGAAGCACTTGAATGGTAACTTACCCTTGTACTTTCCTGATCCTCTTTTCAGTTTCCTTACAAACATAGCTTCAACCTTCTCATCATCCACCTCCATATCATATTCAGCTTTGTTTTTCTTGGCTTGGGATTCCTTATCAGCCTTGAAAATTACTTCTTTCTTGACTGATTTTGACTTAGTAGTTCTCATTTCATATGCGTTAAAATACCATGAAGATCATCCATTGTCAAAGTGGTTAAGTCTTTGGCTTCCTCCACTGCTGACACCTTGGAGTCATATTTAGGAGATAAGGATCTCAGAACCTTTTTGAAAACCACACTCTCCTCTATCTTCTCTCCTAGGCCTATGAGGCAATACTTTCACCTTCCTTCATTTTCAGACTTTAAAAATGGGCACGGTAGGTCTACAACTTGGATAATTTCACCTTACTATCTCCTTCATATATGGTTTTCAATTTTCTCAAATGTATTTGGTTGTGGTACAATGCATGACTTTTATGAATTCAACCTCTGTCATCCCACATAAGAGTACATTCATGGCTTTGGAGTTGTTTTCACTTTCTCTCTTTCTAACCGCATCACTTGGAGGTGTGGTTGGGATGGTACAGCCACTAACAACTCACTTCCATATGTCAAAGCCTAGAGACATGAGGTAAGTTTTCATTCGACATTCCATAAGGCATAATTGGGTCCATTGAAGAGAGGTGCATTAGAGGTTGAGAAGCCACTTTGTGATTGATTGTTTCGCATGCCCGAATTGTCTCGGATCTCCTTTGAGATGTTAAACTAACTACACAAGAACCTTGCTCTGAAACCAATTGTTACAAATTATAACACTAAGAGGGGGTGAATCGGTATCAATTTAAAATTTTAGTACAATTCAAACACCAATCAAATTGTTTAAACTTAATAAGAAAGAACAATGACACAATTCACATAAATCCAGCAAGCACAACACATAGAGAGACAATTTTTAAGAGGAAAACCCAAGATGGGAGAAATCCCACTGAACCAATGCACTAAGCTCACAAAGGTTACAAGTTTGTTGAGCACCCACTGAACATGAAACACCTTCAAGAATCAAGCACCTACTTGACTTATTGCAAGCTCCAACTTGCAGGAAAGCACCTACTTTCAAAATTTTTTGAGCTTTAACTCAAACTTTACAACATTTTTTTATCACTCGCTTCACAAGGTTGTTAAGACAAAAATAGTGATCCTATATAAGCTCATACATCTTCATACATAACTTCTTATTACACTTTCTTCAATACATATCAGCTCTCTCTTCACCTTCTCAATCTCACACTTAGCTCACATATGCTTCAACAATAACTTACATACCAAGAATAAGCTATTTGTAAACAACATAGACCTCTTTACATGACCTTTCCACTTCAAATTTAAGGAATTTTAACATGACACACTTAACAAATCGTACAAAGTGAGATGAGGAGACTTCAAATGTAACTACCTTAAAATATCATAATGGCATCTATCATACTTTGATTATACCTTAATAGTCTATAAGATCGTTCAAGATTATTTGGGGTCAAATGATGGCGGATGAGGGCTCTTGAAATTCCTTACACTCTATCATGACTTTAAATATTCCATTCAGACTTGTGTTTATTCTTTTTGTAATGATAGCTTAGACTTAGTCAAGTTTCCACCGAATAACTCTTGTTTTGTAGATCAAATAATACATCTTCAAGTGTTAACAATAAGGTGTAACGTTACACAAACCTTTAAAGATTCCTTATAACCCCTTAACTTACTCCATTATTCTTCATTGAGCTTCTACCTTCTAAGTTCCATTTGAGTTTGAGTTCATGAAGCTTTATAACCTTGAACAATCAAAGTGAGGAGACTTATGGACTTATTTCAAGCATTCATACATGTGAATTAGGTCTATATGAGGGATTTCATCAGCAATCGAGCTTGGACACCATCAAAACATTCTATAGACCAACATTCACATCAACATTCACATCTCTTCTTCAATAATCAAGAGCTCACTTTCTTGGAAAACCTTCAACACAATCAAAGATAAACTTGTCAAGGCATAAAGAGAAAGATTTTAACTATTTTCACATATTGGAGAAAATTATTTTTGATCTTTGGATCAGACACAACCATCAAGACAACAAGACATCGCAACTCTTCTTCATGAAGCATGTATTGAAAAAGGGACATGCCCAGTTTTGTAAATAATGTGGACATCTTAAAGGATTCAAAAAATCCAAATTCATTCTCAGTAACCATGTCTTTAGAGTCATTTTACAAGAGGGAGAAAGGAATTTTCACATCTCTTAGATCCATATATTGCTTGATATCATGCAAACAAGATCAAACTTGCTTGATCTTCCAAAATTGTACATAGTGAGGGTTTTAAGTCTCAAAACCCTAGTCATTCATTTGAAATATTTCACCACTTTGTTCTTCATTTTCATGCCTATGCAGGTGTAGAATGACTTCACCAAAGCTTTCTAATACAAGTTCAAGTCTTCTTTTGTAAGAAATGACAAGAAAACTTCATGGTTAAGACCGTTGTCATTGTCCTTCTAGATTGTCATGAGAACTAGACCTAGTTTTCAAGAAAGGAGATTGCCTATGAGATTCTCTTTCCATGGCATATAATCCACCTTTTGTGAAGGTTTTTTCCTTCAACAACTAGCTATCATCAAATGCAATTGCTAACTTAAAGAAGATAGACAAGAAATTCAGACATGTTTGGGACGGTAACACTGTTTCTTAAGACCCTACAAGGAAGTCTTGATTTAGAGGCATCTTCTTGATAAAATCTACACACACATAATTGTCCATTTACTTACACCTCACCTGAGAAGATATTCAATATGCTCAGTCTTCTCTTGAATGGATTGAAGGAGAGAGGTTTGATTTTCATGCTCAAAGTACAGTCCACTTTTGCTATCCTAATTTGAATGAGTTGTCCTTTCAGGGATTGTTCATTACAAATATTTATTTGATCAATAACTTGGTTTGAATGTGTTTTTTAGGACTCATGTACCTGTTCAGAGTCATATAGCTTTTGGACACGCACTTTACATCCACAAGTTCACCTAGACCAAGAACTAGTTCTTGTCAAGACTTGCTCTTCAAAGTGGTGACTGAGATAGGCATAATTTGTTCCATTTTTCACCATGGCTCCCCTAAGTATCTCTATAGAAAACAAGATAATGACTCGATGACCATCCATGTCACAATTTTCAACATGAATCCCTTCACATCAGACAACATACACAAACTTTGCAAAGACTGAGATAGCCCTATATGGTACAGTCAACCATGAGGAACAAAAATCCCACCATTCTAACTAGAATAATCCTTCTACACTCCTGAGAGGTTGTACCAACTTGCAAACTTGATTTGGAGACAAATAAGCTCATTTCATGCCTATCACTTCAAGAAGAAGGTTTGGTGAGGGTGAGATCACTGATAGAAAAATGAAGAGAACTTTTTTGTTCCTTAACCATTTGACCTCAGGTTTTTGAAAAATTTTAGTCTTGGAGTGCTCTTCAAAAATTCCTCTTATGATTTATCTGAAGAATTCTTGACAATTTTGTTTGAGTGCTAAGAAGACAGGTCATTGTTTTAGCCCTTCTCACTTTACCCGGTTTTAGTAAAACTTGAATATATTCAACAATATTCTTCAAAATTTCATGAAACTTAACCCAAAGCACTAAAACACCTCCCTCTACATTCTCCATGGCTTGATTTCTCATAAATAATCTTGTATAGTCAAGACCAATCTCATTTTTCTAAGCTTCCACTACTAGTTCTCAAGGGAAATTTTAGTGAAAACTTCAAATTTGCCTCCAAGAGATAAAGTAAGCCCTATAGAAACTCAAAATTCTCTAAATAGTGTTCATAGGCTCCTACCATGCTTACATAGGCTTTTCATGGCCTGATTTGAGCTCATACACCTCATTAGGCTCTAGAACTAGGCCTAAATGAGCTAGTTTCAACTATGACTTGCAACACATGACCTAATGATCACCCTAAAAGCTCTTACACATCCTTGAAACACCATTTCATACCTATGGGACACTTGAGTAAAGCACACAAAGCATATCCATACCTCCAGTGGGCACCAACCTCACTAACCAAGCCCTCTGTAGCACCCTGAAACCATCCTGAATGTTCAAGAAACCACCACAAGACCACTTTGTGACCACCAACCACCATTTAGAAGGCACTAACCTTCATCAAAGTTCAATTATCCTTTTCCATGAATGTTATGTGACATCAATGATAACACCAACAAAAGCAACATGGTTCAACATGTACGACTCGATCATAGAAGACCGAGGAGCCATAAGGGAAAGAGATAAGGGGAGAGGTCTCATAAGCTACAAAGGGCTAGTGAGAGTATTTGATTAGGGAACCGATGTGATGGGTGAGGATGGCATCGATGGATAAGTGTGTCACTTAGTCATCGACGCACAATAAATAGGATCGTCACCCATGAGATCATCAGCTTCGTAGTAAAAGTTGGCAACCTTATCTTTTATCAAGCATATTGGGTTAGCTAAGTCGATGTTGGTATGTGAGAGTGTGACCAATGGAGAAATATGAGGCTCAAGCATCAGTTGGTAAGAAGCGTATATTTTATTTGGAGGTTCCTCTTGTACTAGGATGACATTTACACCGTGAGTGAATTTTTGTGCGAAGGGTTTCTTAGTAGAGAAAGATTTCTCAATCACAAATCAAGGTGTAGCCAGCCAAATGAGGGTTGTCTAAAGCATATCCATCATCGTAAGCTGATATGAAAAAATCCACTACACAAGAGTCAACTATGGTATTAAGTTGGACCATATGATCCCACGGGGGCTATGGTGTTTGTGAGATAACTATAGGAATAGAAGGCTCCTTCTTGGGAGGCCACAAGGAAGGAGGTGGTTGAGAAATGATGAGTTTATGAAGGTTAGAAGTATTTATTCTAAGTGAGACTTCATCGAGCTCTTCTTCATCTGATTTCAAGGGATTGGGAGACGTGCAGACAACCAACACAAGATGACCGACATTGTTGCGAAGAGTATCTATAGGGTAGTTAAAAGCGATATTCTGAAAGGGGATTGGTGATAATTCATAAAGTGTGGGAATCTTGTACGTCCCATTTTATTGAAGTTAATCATAATTCCAAGAGATAGTGCCCCTTGAATCTTATAAATAGCTCCCTGGTGAGCGAAATTCACACATTGGCATGTCGAAGAAACAATGACGTGCATACGATGAGTCTAAAGCCACCCTAGGAGAATGTTATAAGATAGGGTAAAATTAAACATAATAAGCTTGATGTGGACAGTCTTAGGGGAAACGGTGATGGGTAACCAAATACACCCCATTAGAGGCATTTGTGGCGATTGTATTCTTGGCAAGTAGTTCATGTGGATCTTAGGTTATCGATAGAATAACCGAGATCCTTGATGAAATCTAATGAGGCCACACAAGTTCTTGTTCCCCCATCAATAAGAGCACACTTAAATAAAGTGTGACCAATATGAACTAAAATAAAGAGTGGTGGATCATCTGCACAAATCAAGAGCTCATCCGGGATCATAGAAGCAATGGGAAAATGAATGCATGAATGAGCATCCATGGTGAGATCAGTATGAATTGAGAGTTCCTCACATTTCCAGCAGATTCCTTCTTCCGAACCATGAAATGTAGGACTCTACCCCAAAGAGGGAGGAAGGAATGTTCATGTCAAATAGTCTAGTCATTAGATGCTCACGATGGTGAGGTGACGTACACGTAAGTTCCAAGAGGGAACTGGACCAGAATTTGGTCAAGTTCTTTGAGAGGATCCCACTCATCATGATGACTGGACTATGTAGTAGGTTGAGAGTGTTGGGAGTCCTTAAAAATAGATCCAGAAGGAGCATGGGTAGTTAGAGACACTTTTGAAATTGATTTTTTCTCATTTCCTACGCCATTGGCTCTGCAAGTTTGATTTTCATAGTGGTCGATGGTGTTTGTAGTTATAGATGCAGATCCAAACACAATCGGCCCTGTAGGATAATTTCCACAGGGGTTGATGGCGTCTGGAGGAGGCAGGTTCTTGCTTTGAGGAGCTTAATTTTGAGCCACAAAAGGATAGATGACTATATGAGTATGAGGTTGGAATGCTACAAGATACTTTGGTTCCACATAGGATATGACATGTTTTACATCATTGATTGCAACCGTATTTTTAGGAGGGTAATCTATGTCAACTACATTGGTTGTAGCATTCTCTTGCTTCTTAGAAATTTCAGTGACATCATGATTGGGCATAGGATTAGAGAATATTTTTATATTTTCATTAGCTTGGTTGATGGCTTCATGACGATCCTTATTTTGAGTCGTGCCACAAGATTTGACTGCTTCAATCAAATAGTCGTGAGTGATGGCGTCATAATCAAATTCAGGTCCTGAGAAGAAGCTAATGGCATCCATTCGGAGTGCACGATAATTCTCACGTGAGTGACCCCAATTAGCATGGCACAAAAAAAATTACTCTCATAATTTCAATGAGGAATGAGTCGAGAAGGATCTAAGATTGCAGAAACGATTTAGGTAACCGATGCTTCAACTCTTCCTTACTTAGTGATTGATGAAATTTAGGTTGGTTTTTGTTGTTAGATTGTAGGTCAATATTGAAAATAGTCATGTTTGAAGAAGCAACAAGAGGAAGAGTTGTTAACAATTTTTTTCCCTCTTGGGAAAAATTGTCCAACAGTGGTCCGAGAATGGTCACGAGGCTCCTAAGTGGGCCACATAGGTTGTAAGCAGTGTCGCAAGTGTTTCTAAGGTCTTTAGACGCAATTAAGAGTGTTTTAAAGCATTCAAGCTAAATCAGGCCATTCAGGGTCATACTTTGGGATCATGGTCCCATTGCAATGCAAAGAACGTTCTCAAACCTCAAAAATAGTAAAAATGATTCATGATGGAGAAATTCAACATTTTTGTGTCCTGGGCATTCTTCACCAAGTCAGAAATTGCAAAAAAATCCCAAAAATGGGCTTAGGAAAATTTTAAAAAATCCTCATTTTTGGCCTCAGTGCCGACCGAGCTAAAAATAGCTCGTTGATCTACTCGGCAAGCCGAGTTTAGGGAAGGTGCATTGAGCTCGGTGGACTACTAGTGTATGGAGGAACTCGCTCAAGCGAGTCAAACATGGAAGGCCGAGCCAATATCGGTTCGGGAGGTAGCTCGCTCATGGCATCAACAATGGGCTCATGGCGGTGAGTTGGAGCTCTGCATTGGTGGGAGGAGCATGAATTGAGTGAGTCGAGGTCGAGCTCCCAAGCTCGGCCAATGCAGATGCATCGCGAGATGGGCAATGACAAGGTAGACATCAGCTGCGAGAATGAGGACCAACATGACTCGGTGATTGATTCAACGAGGTCCGTGTGTGGAGTCGTCATTGGAGGTAGGTAAAAGCTCGCTTTTACGAGTTACGTGGCGCAGAAAGTAGTTTGTTTTAAATCCAAACATGCAACCATGTGACGCGCGAAGAAGGTGGGCTCGGCGTACTCTCGGTGCGGTAAGGAATGAGCGAGTTCAAATAGCTCGGTGCCAGAGAGAGCTGGTGGTATGTGGAAACCCGAACCCGCAGATCTTCAAACTTTGGGGATTTTGAGGTTTAGAATTTTCACTGCGCCGAAATGAAAATACAAGCATAAGTACCAAAACCCTAAAATTCCAAAGTCCGAAGTCCGAAAGGGCTCGGCATTTTGAGATTCACCCCTCCTGGGAGTCAACACGGAGAGCAATGTTTGTGGCGAGATCGGGTGAGTTTCGAAGGGAAGGTGTCGAAGGCCTGAAATGGTTAAGTTATGTGGCACGGAGAGGAGCTTTCGGGATCAAGGCCGAGTTGGTTTCGGGTCAACATGATGAGAAACCCAAAACAAGTTAGACGGAAGGTCTGAAAAGGGGGAAGCTGAAGTCGAAATTTTCAAACTTTAGGGGTAGAGAATTTTGGGGGTTTTCATTGGGGTTGGATGCACGTAAGATCCAAAGTGGCCGATAATGGATCTCCGAACCCAATAAACCCAAAGCCCAAATTTCCCACCCAACAAAACTCCAAACCCGCCGAATCACCCCCTTAGGGGACGAGCCAAATAACTATTGAGTCAGATGGTAGGTACGTCGAGTTAGGTGGTGGGGGAATTGACATGTTCAAAGGTGCTCGAGATTGAATGGAGAGCTCATCACAACTTCGGTGAAACAAGAAATGTGGCTGCCGGTAAATTAAAATGGCTCGATGGCTAAGGAGAATAGCTTGATGGAGCTAACAAAACCTAAATCATGCATAAACTTCAAACATACATATCTCCTCCATTTTTTGGCCAAAATTGACAAACTTGTACTTTTTGGAAAGGGGATTCAAAGAAGATCTTAATGGTGATGACCATTTTTCAGTTTTATAGGAACAACTGAATATGAAAACCCAATTAAACATCCAGGGAAAAAATAATGATATCTTGCTCCTACTTCACCATTTCTTGCAAATTTGGTCATTGGAAAGGTGATTTCAGGCTTTACTGACATGACAACATGGGATTTCAAATTTCATGGTCTCTAAACCTTTGAAAATGGTAGAGATGAGTAGGTAGGTGAATCCATTAATGACGTTGGTGAAAAGAATAGCTAATCATGAAGCTACATCGAGCTAGAGGCTACATTCAAAGCTAAATCATGGCTAGTTTCTTTAGGAACAAGGCAACCCCATTAATGAGGCTAAATTTTACAGATCCTCCAACCACTCATGGCAAATTAAATAAGGATTTTTACCTTTATTGTATTTATCCTTACCCACTTATGTGTGTGGATATTTCTTTTTATTTATTTAGATATTAGGAGGATATTATCTAGTAGTTAGGTATAGTTCTTTTCTTGATCTATGGTATTGACTAGATCCTTAAGGTCTAATTATTTCCTAAATCTATGCTCTTGACTAGTTCTTTGATGACTAGTTATTTCCTTGATTTATGGTTTGATCTATGACCTTGATTGGTTCTTATATTTTTATTCCTTGCCTATATAAGCAAGGCTCATTCTCATTGTATTTCATTGAGTTCCAGCAGAGTTTGTTGTTGACATTCGTCTGTAAGGTTCGTTTTGCAAACATTTTTTTATATATTCATATATTCAGGATTCATCTATATTTTATTGTTGCGTGCATTTTTATACAAAATAGATCCTTCCATTGGATCTGGAAAGTGAAAAACCCTAAGATCGTTGTAAACTTGACCATTTTGGAGGCGGTTGATTTTCGGGTTGTTTTGTTGTTACTGAGATGCAAACCTGGTTATATGGTATGGTCATATGAGGGCTTAAAACTTGTGATTCCTACTATTATGTGCTTAGCTCAAGCCCCATTTCATTTTATTTGTGTGGTGAAGACAAACGCATTTTATTTTGTTTTAGTGACAACTAAAATAAATAGCAACGCATAAGCTTGAATGTATATTTTGATCGGTAACTCGGTTTTGAGTGTCGTTTTTACAAAAGTGCTTATTTTTTTGTATTCTTTCCATTGTAAATATTTATTTTGAGAATATTGCTATAATTATAAAGTGTCATATTGTAACACGCACTCATTATAAAGTGCCAAAATCTGGGGGGGCTCTTGTTGCATTGCTTGGTTTTTGCATTTCTTTTGGTGATTTTTTGAGAATGGCGTCTACTTCTGCATTAGATCATGTTAAGCCATTAACAACACATAATTACCACACATGGAAACCAAGAATGGAAATAATAATCAAGCGGAAAGGATTATGGGCTTTAACTTCTTCAGAACAACCAGTGTTCACTAGAGAATATGAGAAATTTCAGTACCAATGCAAATTTGATGAGTGTATGGGTTTGATAAGAACTTATGTAAGTGACATTATTTTGTTTCATTTGGAAAAATATGAATATCCTTTCAAAATATGGGAGAAATTGGAAGATTTATTTGGTAAGGTAGATCATATGAGAGCCATGCAACTTGAAATTGAGATCACCTCTCTTAAACTGAAGATTTTCCAACAATTATAGACTATCTTACCAAGTTCAAGAATTTGTTGACACAAGAAGTAAGAAAGATAGAGAGTGTGTTTACTTTATTCTATCTAAGTTGAGAGGACCATTCAAAAATTTTGCTTCTACCTTTTTCTCTAGCATGGATGCCTTAGGTGACACATTCAAAATGTCTAACTTAGAAACATTTTGTGAAAGACTTACTAGGGAAGAATCCAAATTGTCTCACCTTGAGTCTTCCACCTCTCAAAAAGCATTAGTTGCATCTAATCCTAAGGGTAAGGGAAAACCAAAAAGTAAAACCAAATCCACCCCTTCTCCATCTCAAAGTGCTCCTAAACCCAAAGAAAACAACTCTAAACCCAAGGAGTCTTCTAAATCCAAGAATAAGTCTAACCTTTCATGATCTTTTTGTGGGGGTATTGGTCATGAAGAACATAGGTGTTATAAGTGAATGCAAGTCTTAGAGAATGCAGTCAAAAAACACAAAATTTCTATCTCTACTCCACCTCCTTCTAATCAGCATGGAAAGGCACTTAATGTTGTTGGGAGATCTTAGTCACCACTTACAGATAGTCAGTTATTGATTCTAGTGCTTCGATCACATGGCTTCTTCCAAGGAGTCTTTTGTTTCTCTAGATTTGAGTTCTACTTCCAAAATTGAGGTTGGATATTTTTCCTTTCTTTCTGTTGAGGGAAAAGGTGATATACACCTTGATGGTGGCAAAAGATATCAAGATGCACTATATGTTCCCAACATCACCACAAATTTGCTTTCTCGTATATCAAATTTTTCATTCTAGTCAAGAAAAAGAGTGACTTTTACACAACATAGGGGCAAATTACGAACTTTTTGGAGCCTCATTCACTTGTTGCTCGAGGTATTGTTGATCAAAGTTCTAGACTATATCACTTTGAGGGTTTTGATGACACTTCCTCTATAGGGCAGGATCTGTTTCTCATGCAAATTCAGAGAGTAAGCTTTAGCACAAGATATTTGGACATCTCAATTACATATATTTGAAGGAGTTGAGCACTCATGGTATGGTGGATGGTCTTCCTAGAGTTTCTTTCCTTGAGGAAGTTTGTCATGGTTTTGCATTAGGAAACAACACCAAGATCATTTTCCTAGAATTTTTCTAAGAGAGCTTCTTCACCACTTGAGCTGTGCATAGTGACTTGATGGTTTTTCCTACCCCCTCTTTTAATGGAGATAAGTATGCACTTACCTTTATTGATAATTTCTTGAGGTGTACTTGGGTTTATTTTTTGAAGTACAAAAGTGATGTTTTTTCACACTTCAAAGTATTCAAGGATTTGGTCGAGAAACAATCTTCTAGTTGTATAAAGAACCTTCGTATTGATAATGGGGAGAGTACTACAGTAATGAGTTTTCTGAATTTTTGGCAACTCAAAACATTATTCACCAACATTTTGTTCCTCATACTCCACAACAGAATGACTTAGCATAACGAAAGAATAGAACTTTGAAGGAAATGGCTAGATGTATGATGCATTCTAGAGATTTACCTCGTATATACTAGGTAGAAGCAATTAATTGTGCTAACTACATTAAGATTCGCACACCACAAAAAACACTTGAGCATTTAACTCCAGAGGAAGCTTGGTCCAACACTAATCCACACGTCTCATTTTCTTTAGTCTTTGGGAGCCATGCTTAGGCCTTTGTGCCAAAGAAGAAAAGGAAAGCCTTGGATAAGAAGAGAAAACCCTTGATCTTCATAGGGTATTGTGAGGACATGAGATCTTATTGACTTTTAGATCTTAATACTCATGACATTCTTTTTTTGAACACATGTTCGAGTTTGATGAGCATTTCACTCCTCATGATTCTTCATCTTCTTCAATGCCTCCATCTCATCTTGAGGATCCTTTCTTTGAGGAGATTGATGAGAAGTTTATAGATGTTTTTGAGGATCCTATTACCACCGATGTTGTCATTATGCCTAAGTGGGCTCGTCATTTATAGTTTACGAGGTAACACCTTTCATACGCAGTATCTTCCACCCAGTAGGCATCATCACACACATTCTACAGTTCGTAGATTTTTGTGTCAGCAAGATCGAGGATCCACAATCCTTTTTAAAGGCTCATGGGATACAAGATTGCGATGATGCGATGGCAACCGAGTATTCTTCTTTGATGAAGAATCATACTTGGGATTTGGTATCTCTTCCTCAAGGAAAAAACATGGCTAGGTGTAAGAGGGTATACCGAACCAAATATATAGTGATGGGTCCATTGACAAGTATAAGGCTCGTCTTGTTACAAAGGGTTTTTCACAATTGAAGGTATTGATTACTCGATACTTTTGCACTCATTTCCGGGATTGCTTACGTACGCCTTGTACTTACTATTGTTGAATCACAGGGGTGGCCCATATACCAGATGGACGTGAAGAGTGCCTTCTTACATGGAGATTTACAAGAGGAAATATACATGGAGCAACCCGATGGATTTGTAAAGGATTATTCTCTTGATTATAGGTTCCAAAGGTCTCTCTACGGTATTAAACAAGCCCCTCGGGCTTGGTATGAGAAGATGGATTCTTTTCTTCTATTTACTAGTTTTTTTTCGTTACCACTCGATCATACAATATATCTCTAGCAGGTTTGTGAGGATATTGTGATACTTGTCTTGTATGTTGATGATTTGTTACTTACTGGCAGCTCTTCTTCTCACATTCAAACTATTCGAGAGGGTCCTTTCTACACGAGTTTAACATGATAGATCTTGGGTTATTGCATTATTTCCTTGGATTGCATATTTCTCGGACATATTCGGGATTCATTTAAGTTAGAAAAAGTACAACCATGATATTCTTTAGTGCTTTGATATGGTTGATTACAAGCCAAGTCCATCTCCTTTTCGATCTGGGGTTACTCTTATTTCCACATGTACCACACCACTTTTTGATCCTACATTGTATAGGCGGTTGGTTGAGAGTCTCATGTACTTGACCCATACTCGCCGCCGATATTTCATTTGTAATAGGGCTTGTATCTTGGTTTTTACATGCTCCTCATAGTAGTCCTTTGGAAGGCTGCTAAAAGGATTTTGTGTTATTTAGGGCACTTCCCACTTTGGCCTACACTACACTAGGGGTTCTACTCGGTTAGATATATAGATTCGGACTAGTCGGGTTTTATTGATGACAAGCATTCCACTTTTGGCTATCTTTTTGTCTTGGTTCTTCTCCAGTTTCTTAGGTGTGTAAAAAAAGCAAAGGCTGTGCACTTTCATATTCATAGACAAAGTACAGGGGCAATAGTTACGGTGAGTCATTATATTCTTTGGCTTCGACAATTATTGAAAGTGTTTTGATTCCCACAGGATTTATCGACTGTACTTTGGCGTGACAACCAAAGTGTAATTCACATTTCTCGTAACCCTATTAAGCACAAGCGGACCAAGCATATTGAGATACACATATACTTCAAATCAAAGCACATTCGGGATGGAGTTCTTTGCTTGGAGTATATTCGACTCAACGGCGAGTTGTGCACATCTTTACGAAGTCTTTTGCATCACCTCACTACCTTGAGTTGTGTGGAATGCTTAGGGTTTTGGAAGTTTTTATTGGGGGTGTTCATGAGAACATATTCCTTCTTATTCTTCTTTCTCTTTCCTTCTAGCAGGATTTTTTCTTTGTTTTGGTTCAAGATTTCTTCATGGATATACTATACATGAGTGCCTCATCAAGCCTAGTTGTCGGGACTCATACCGTGGATATGCCACTTCTATTTTGGCACCTAGCTTCACTTGAGAGGGGTGTTAGAGTAGGTTTTACCTTAGCTCATGTTTACATAGGTACTTTATTTACCTTTATTGTAATTATCATCACCCACTTATGTGTGTGGATATTTCTTTTTATTTATTTAGATATTGTCATGCCCCATCGGGACACCGGAAAACTGGACAAAATACAAAAAAATTTAGGGTAAAGTTTTTTTTTTTTTTTTGAAAGGGATGTAATGCACCGACCTCAGGACACGGAAACAACAGAGTTACTAAAAAAAAAATTAGGATTTTTTTTTTTTTTATAAACGTGATCTATAATTGCTAAGGCTCTACTTAACCCCTTCCAATAATGTTTAATTCATACTACTTATTCATTTCTCCAAAAATGCATAAAATCTTAATCCAACACAATTCAAATTATTTTATTCTACTGAGAATAAATTTAAAAGCACAAAGTTTGCTAAAACTTTACAACCCTTTTTAAACTTAGTTAGTCTCCCTTTTATTTTTATTTTTTTCCAATCCCACCAAAAAGGGCACATGACCTTAAGTGTGTAGGGATAAACAAGAGCCTTTAGATCTAATCCAGTCAAATCAAATCTGGCCCTTACTTTCAAATTTACCCTAATATTTCCCTAATCTTCTTTATGTTTCTCCTTTCCTCTTATATTCTTCACTCATTTTGTCTTGTATTGTTTTATTATGTGCAGGTGGAAGAGAGGCAATGGAGGCTTGATTCTCATGGATTGGGAAAGTGTTATCCAATCCAGCCAAGCCAATATGGGCAAGAATATGTATTTTTTAATTTATTTATTTGATTAACGAGAGGGGGCAGCCGCATATATATATATATATATATATATATGTATGTATGTATGTATGTATGTATGTATGTATGTATGTATGATGTATAGTTTTTATATTGGTAAGAGAGAAGGATTGGAGGCGCATGGGGTATGAGGATCAGGCGCGGGGGGAAACGATGTGTCGCGTGAAGGGGGAGAGGGGGCCATGGGGAGGGAAGGGTAGTGCGGTAGGGATAGGCGCGGGGAGAGAGGGTGGTTGGGCGCGGCGGGGCAAGTGGCGCGGTGGCGGTGGTCAGTAAAGAAGGTGGGGGGTTCGTGGGGCGGCGCCCTCCACACTGTATCACGAGGATGCGGGGGGTTCGCCGCCCGCCACCACCATTTCAATTTATATATATATATATATTTTTTTTTTTTTTTTATTTTATTTTGTAATTCATTTAAAAAAAAAAAAATTGTTTGTATGAAATATGTCATATATGAGATATGTATATTAAATTTAAAATAATATATATATATATATATATATATATATATATATATATATATATATATATATATAATATATATATATATATATATATATATCTACATTTAAATTTAATATACATATGTATATGTATATTTCATACAAACAATTTTTTAAAAAAAAAATAAGATATATATATATATATATATATATAAAATATGTTATATTAAATTTATATATATTTATTCCGTAGTATCTTTTCCTAATCGTGGATGTATTTGTATATATATAAACAACATATATATATAATACAAAACACACACACACACACATATATGAAGATTTAATGTGATATCCTTTGTATATAAATTTTTTTGACAAAAGAAACAAGAAAGCTATCACATTTTTAAGTTCAATCTCCTTTGCACAAAATTAACAAAAGGATTCCTAAAACTATGTTAATATAAAAAGGAAAAGTGCATTTTACAAATAAGAGAGTTTCTTCCAAAGTTAAAACAAGACTTCTTCTTATAACCAAGTAGATTTCCTTTCAAATTTAATGCAAAAGATCATTTCAAGATTTACACACATGTAGAATTCCTCAACAAGTAATAAGTCATGTTTGTCAATAAAATATGGGAGATACATTAAGTTACAAATAAATGAGAATTTTGATACAACACTTCTCTTCCACAAGCTTAGACCGTGCAAGGATGTAAAAATATTCCTAAATATACAACATAACCAAAAATATTCATTACAAGTTTCTTACAAGTTGAGAGAGTGATTTCTCATTTTAAAATCACCATTTCTCAAATTTACAAGAGAATGAAAAATTTACAAAATGGAGAATTAGCAAGGAGATGAAACTATCCTCATAACCATATCCAAGGAGTTACATTACAAAAGAATTTTCATAAAAGAACAATAAGAGCCCAAAATGCCACCAATTCCAATCGAGAGCCAACTTCCATGTCTTCCAAAAAACCATGTAAGGAGAAAAAAATTTGTTTGCCACCCAACCATAGGCATCATCACATGCCTTTCCCAAGGTTGGGATGCATGCTAGCCTCCCCCAAGCCCATGGGAAAGAGGTCAACTAACCAAACTTTACACAAGAAGAAGGGGTTCACTAACAATAATACAAGCATACAAAGATAGTTCACAACCACACAAGACTCCAAATTTACAAGGAGGAGAACCCATGTTCATCCTCAAAAATGGGGAAGAGAGGGAAATTTCTCCAAAGATATTTATCAAATTGCTTGCACAAAGTAAAAAATCTCCATGCCCTCCTTATTGCTCCTAAATTTAATCAACACCCTCCTTATTCCTCCACCCTTTCTCCAAGTCCTTCTTGGAAGGATTTTCAAACCCCAAAGGGGTTTCCTTACAAGAATGGGGAAGAAGATTCAAGCCAAATGAATCAACTTCCCCACCTCAACCATTGAGGGAAACACTAATACCCTACAAGGCTTGTCCATCAAGCCTTAAGGATTGAGAGGGAAAATTCCCTCTCTTCCCCACACTCCAAAACTCCATCATGCCATATAATGGAGGGAGTAAACACAAGCAACCAAAATTTACATTCAACAATTAACAATTCTAAGCAATCAATATAACCACTAAAATAAAAGAACACAACTATAATACATAAGAGCCTACCTCAAGGAAAGCTCTCCAAAAAGCTTCCCAACTTCAAATTTTCCACTCTTGACTCAAGCAAATCCCAAGCTCCAAATCACCCAAGCATCCAAAAGTAAGAATTTCCAAAAAAAAATCCCTCTCTTTTCCCATGGATGGGAATTTGAAGAGGAGCAAGCAAGCATCCTCACAAATGAGGGAGTGACATGTTTCACCCCTCTCCCTCCTCATGGTCAAAGATGCCAAAACAAAAGAGAGAAAGGGTAAAATTATCTTTTTGCCCTCTTCTCTCAAATTCCCTTAAATGTTAGCAAGACAAAACTAGTGGAACTTTTGATAAACACACAAATCCACATCCCTTACCTGGATGTGACAAAACAAGGGGTAAAAAGGGAGCGAAAACTCCCTCTAGCCTTGAAAACAAGCCCCATTACCCATTAAGTAGGGTCCAAGGGCTCATTTCTATGTTAGGGGACTCCCAAACTACAAAGGGGTCCCAAAAATACCCAAAATACCCTAATTTCAGGTTTTGCATTTTTGGCACAAGGGTAGAGGTGTGGGGACCACCAAGGATCTCACATGTGACCCTAAACCCTTGTGATTAGGTGGCACATTAAACATAATCAAAATTTAAATGAAAGAGGAGTTATTAACTCCTAAACAAGTTTACATCATAACCAACTACCCTAACCAAAATTAATAATTCAAAGCACAATATATTACATACATTGGGGTCACTCATAGTGCCCAAAATAATAATCACCTATACTAAGGTTTCACACAAAGAACATGGTTAGGGCTCGGCGCTTAGGTCAGCCAGTGCAAGATTGAGTAGTGGCCGAATCCCACGTTCTCTTGTAAACTTTGTCACCTACACACTCATTGCACACATTAACCGCACATATCTAATACAATATAATTCAATGACATAGTAAGATATCAATGCGTTCTAAACTAGCATAACATCCTACTAAAATCAAGATGCAACAACATGCACAATTATATTCTATATTCCAAAAGTTAGACAAGATGATAAAGTGGGGTATAAATCCACCATGCAACAACTATCCATCAATATAATTAGGTTCCAAACACATCATCATATTCATTAGTTTCCATGACATAACAAGAAAATGCGACAATATAGAAATTAAGCTAAATTGGCGCTATACGCCTAAATGTCCACACCTGTCTAATAAGATCAAATATCTAAATATAATGTCCAAGATATAACCAATCACTATCAAAACATGTCTATGAGCAAAGAAACAACAAGCTACTGAGCTATAAAAAGTGTGGGCACTACATCCCCCTCTACTAAAATTAGACTTCCTCCTGGAAGTCACTGAAAGAGATAGGGATATCTAGCCCTCAAAGGTATCGCATCCTCCCAGGTAGCTATTGTCTCGTCGTATCGGTCCCACTGTACTCTAACCTGGTCCAAGTCTTGACCCCGAAGGGCCAACCTCTGGTGCTCCAGTATGCGTACGGGCTCCAATCTCCTTGTCCTCGTCTTCTACCTGTAATGCCGACCAATCCAAGACATGAGAAGCATCAGGTACATATCTACGTAGTACAGAAACATGAAAAACATCGTGGGCTCGTGCAAGGCGTGGTGGCAAAGCTAGGCGATAGGCAACTGGACCGATGACCTCTAAAATATCAAAAGGCCCCACAAAACGAGGCGATAGCTTAGAACCCTTTCCATAACGGATAGGACTTTTATGCGGACGAACTCTCAAGAAGAATTTGTCACCCACTGAGAAGTGACGATCAATCCTCTTGGTGTCTGCATACGCCTTTTGGCGTGCTCTAGCCTGCTCAAGATGTTGTCTAATCAACACAACCTGCTGCTCTAAATCCTAAAGATAGGCTGGTCCCAGAATATTCCTGTCATCTAGTCTTTCCCAACTCAAAGGAGTCCTGCAAGGTCGTCCATACAAAGCCTGGTAAGGAGCCATACCAATGGAACTATGATAGTTGTTGTTGTAGGCAAACTCAACTAGATGCAAATAATCTTCCCATTTCCTCTGTTGATCCATGACATACATTCTCAACATGTCCTCTAACACCTGATTAACCCTCTCTCATCTGTCTATCTGTCTCTGGATGATAAGTTGAACTGAAATTGATTTGAGTACCCAGAGCGGCCTGAAAAGACGTCCATAAAACTGAAGTGTAGATAGTATCCCTGTCATTAATGATGGTCTTCGGAATCCCATGCAACCTAACAATGTCCTCCATAAATACCTTGGCAATGGCCTGTGCATTATAGGTGACCTTGGTTGGCGAAAAATGCGCAACCTTAGTCAACTTATCCACGGTGACCATAATGGCGTCATGACGATAAGAAGACATAGGGAGTCCGACTATGAAATCCATGGAAATCACATCCCATTTCCACTCGGGAATATCATGAGGGTGTAAAATCCTGCGAGATGAGAATGTTCGCCTTAACCCTCGACACTCAAGGCATCGTGCAACAAAATCCGCTATGTCCGTCAAAGACACGGCCAATAATATAACTCCCTCAAATCGGCATGCATTTTCTTCAAACTCTGGATGCGCCGCATATGGGGCTCGATGAGCCTCTGTGAGGATGAAGCTACGCAGTGAGATCACCCGACTTAGGCACGTAGATGCGCTGTGGAACCAAAGCAAACCATCTGTCTCTAAAACACACCTGAATATCGCCCTCTAAAGAACCACGAGACTCTAGCATCTGTCTAGCTCCCTCATAAAATATGTCCTCCTGGAAGGTGCTCGAGAATCCTGCCTCTCAAATCTGACTGAAGTGTCAAAGAAGCAAGCACATGTTGTCGTCTGCTAAGAGCATCTGCAACCACATTTTCCTTCCCTTTGATGTATTGAACCTCCATGTCATACTCACATAGGAACTCCATCCAACACCGTTGACGAGTGTTGAGGTTACTTTGTGAGAAGATATCTTTGCAAGCTACGATGGTCTGTCCTCAGAATGAAAGGCCTACCCAAAAGGAAATGTCGCCAATGCACTAGAGCATGTACAACTGCTGCAAGCTCCAAGTCATGAGTAGGATAATTAAGCTAGTAGTCCTTGAGCTTACGAGACTCAAAATCAATAACCCGGTGCTCCTGCATAAGAACTGCTCCCAAACCCTCTAGTGATGCATCAGTACAAACAACAAAATCCTCTGTCGGGTCTGGAACTGCTAAGATGGGCGCCGTGGTTAACCTTTCCTTAAGCAATTAAAAGGCTTGCACACATTTCTCTGGCCAATCAAACTTCTTCCCTTTCCTCTGAAGAGAAGTGATAGGGTGAGCAATCCTAGAAAAGTCTTGTATGAACCTGTGGTAATATCCTGCCAAACCCATGAAACTCCTCACCTCAGTAACTGATGTGGGTTTTGGCCAGTCCAAGATAGCCTGTATCTTAGAGGGATCTATGGAGATACCCTCGCCTAAAATGATATGACCCAAGTCTTGAATCTGTCCGAAAAGAAGCTGCACTTTTCCAAGTTCCCATACAACTTCTGCTCTCTCAAAACCTGAAGTACCTGTCTCAAATGCTCCTCGTGTTCCTCCTCGGAATGAGAATAAATCAATATGTCATCAAGGAACACTAAGACAAAGCGATCCAGAAATGTCCTGAATACTCCATTCATGAGGCTCATGAAGACAGCTGGGGCATTGGTCAAACCAAATGGAACCACTGTGAACTCATAATGCCCATATCGTGTGCGAAATGTTGTCTTATGGATGTCTGCATCTGATATGCGCAACTGATGATACCCTGACTTGAGATCAATTTTGGAGAATACTCTCGCTCCCCGCATCTGATCAAACAAGTCATCAATCCTAGGGAGTGGATAACGGTTCTTTATTGTGACTTTATTGAGCTGCCTGAAGTCTACACAAAGTCTGAGAGAACCATCCTTCTTTTTCACAAATCTGACCGGCGCTCCCCAAGGAGATACACTAGGGCGAATGAGACCCTTATCCAATAATTCCTCTAATTGAATTTTGAGCTCATGAAGCTCTGGGGTCGTCATCCGATAAGGTGCCCTAGAAACTGGTGATGATCCAGGTACTAAATCAATGGTGAAATCCACCTCTCTACGGGGTGGTAACCCTGGAAGCTCACCTGGAAACACATCTACATACTCCCTCAAAACTGCATGATCATCTAAGGGTGAATGCTCTGGAATGCTCTTAGATCGATCACTGATGGTGATAGCAAACAACTGACAACCCTTACACATGCTCCGCTTGAGTTGCTTAGCCGATATCATGCGCAAGGAGATAGGCCTCTGCATCCCTGATATAACAACTGCACTCCCAAGATCATCCTGACACTTAATAACCTTATTTCTGCAATCCACCTTAGCTCGATGAGACTCGAGCCAATCCATACCCAAAACTACCTGATAGGAACCTAGAGGGATAACTCGGAGGTCAAGAGTAGTGGAGAAGGCTCCTAAATCAAGTACGCAAATCTCCACATACGAGTCCACGGCAAGTTTGGCCCCAGAGGCCAACTCAACCTGCCAACTATCTGGTTGCCTAGCCACCACTAGCCCACATTGGTCCACTATAGAAGGTGATATAAAGGAATCTGAAGCACCTGAATCAAAAAGTACTGAGATAGAAATACCCCTGATAGTACCTGTCGTCTCAATGACTGTGGCCTGATGCTCGGCCTAGCGGTTGTCAACCGCTGCATATACACGATGAGCGTGTCCTACATCACCCACCGTCTGCTCGGATCTAGCAGCTCTTTGTGCATCCATGGTATTGGGTTTGTGTGGGCACATGCGCACATAGTGATCTGGAGATCCACAAATAAAACAACCTCTTGTACCCCTATGAGATGGGGTCCCTCTGTACTGCGGTGTCTTGAACCTCTTTGGTCCGACCCTAGCGGGCTGGCCGAGTGCGAGCTGGTTGTGTCTGCTTGAGTGCCACGCTCCTATCTCGGCTCCACCAAAACCTCCTCTAGAAACACCTCTCTGAAATCCCTGTGTCCTGCTGCAGCCCCTGCTTTGCGGGTGGCCTGCTTGTTGTGTGTCTGTCGCTACGGGTGCGATGGAGCCCTCGTGGCTACTAGCGGAGGCCAAAATCCTCCTCTAGGGGGTGGTGCAGTACCTCGTGACCTCTGACTTTGGAAGGCCTGTATCCTCTCCTGAAACTTGCTCTTGTTTCTATCACGATGCTCCTGTGCCTTAGTCCTGTTCTCCTCAGCTAAGTAGGCCTTCTCAACGCCCTTCTCAAGTGAGGGAGGAGATAGCATCCTAACTGCTCCTGCTATATCTGCATTAAGCCCTCGAATGAACCTGTTAACCTGTAATTTCTCATCTTGCAGGTAGTCCACATACTGTAGAAGATCTAGGAACCTGCTCTCATACTGTGCTACTGTGCCAAATCCCTATCGTAAGTCGTGAAACTCATCGATCCTCTTCTGCACAAAATGCTTTGACATATATCGAGCCCAAACGCTCCTCGAACATCTCCCAAGTCACTATCTCTCGAGTCAGATGGAGCTTCCACTCCTCATTCCTCCACCAAACGCCTGCTGCGTCTTGGAGGAGATGTATGGCGAACCTTGCCTTGACGTTGCTCTCGTAAGAGTGCAAGCCAAAGCAACTATCCAAACTAAGGAGCCATGAATCAGCCCCAAAGCCATCTGTAGAGCCGGTGTAAGTAGGCAGGGCGGTGCAAGCGAAGAACATCCCAGATCACACTACTTGTATCTCGATCCTGACGATGTAGTCCAATAGGCGAAGGGAGTCGCCTATCCTCGAATGGTCCCTCGAGGTGTGTGAGGGCTATGATGCAGAATGAGGCTACCCTCTCGTGATGAACGGAAGGGCTACGTGACCTCTCCCGCCTCGATGTATCGTGCTCTGGCGGCTCCGAATGCGCGTCCTCGCCTATCGGCTCCTCGTCTCCCAATGGTGCCTCCACTCTCGTCTCCTGCGGTTGTGGTAGGCGTTGCTCCACAACGCCTATCAGCTGGCGCAAGGCCTCTAATATTCGAGACCCAAATTCCGGCGCGGCGGCTCGCGTAGATGCACTACGCCCCATACATCTAGGCTGATCGTCCTCGCTTGGGCGCCATCCTGCGCACGAGGTGAGCGAGCAATTTATTAATTTTAAAATTTAATGGTTGTGGAAGATTTATTTTATCTATTTATTTTTATTCATTTAGTTAATTTTGTGTTGTTAAAATCACCATTAACTATTTTAATTAGTTACCAGGTGGTCGCGAGTGCAAACCCCAAGCTCGATGCAAATGTAATGCCCCCCTGCCCGGGACACGGAAATAACAGAGTTACTAAAAAAATTAGGAATTTTTTTTTATATAAACGTGATCTATAATTGTTAAGGCTCTACTTAACCCCTTCCAATAATGTTTAATTCATACTACTTATTCATTTCATTACGAAAATGCATAAAATCTTAATTCAACACAATTCAAATTATTTTGTTCTACTCATAATAAATTTAAAAGCACAAAGTTTGCTAAAACTTTACAACCCTTTTAAACTTAGTTAGTCTCCCCTTTTTATTTTATTTTTCAATCCCACAAAAAGGCACATGACCTTAAGTGTGTAGGGATAAACAAGAGCCTTTAGATCTAATCCAGTCAAATCAAATTTGGCCCTTACTTTCAAATTTACCCTAATGTTGCCCTAACCTTCTCTATGTTTCTCCTTTCCTCTTATATTCTTCACTCATTTTGTTTTGTATTGTTTTATTATGTGCAGGTGGAAGAGAAGCAATGGAGGCTTGATCCTCATGGATTGGGAGAGTGTTATCCAATCCAAGCCAATATGGGCAAGAATATGTATTTTTTTTATTTATTTGATTAATAGAGGGGAGCCGCATATATATATATATATATATATATATATATATATATTTTATATTGGTGAGAGAGAAGGATTGGAGGCACATGGGGTATGAGGATCTACGGCCGGGGGGAAACATACGGAGTCGCGTGAAGGGGGAGAGGGGGCCGTGGGGAGGGAAGGGTAGCGCGGTAGGGAGGGCGCGGGGGAGAGAGGGTGGTTGGGCGCGCGGGCGGTGGCGAGGCTGCGGCGGCCGACGAAGGTGGGGGGTCCGTGGGGCGGCGCCCCCGGGCTATCACGGGGATGCGGGGGTGGAGGGGGCCTTTGCCCCCTCCCGCCATTGTTTCTCCTTTTTTTTGTTTTTGGAACAGCGCAGGTGGGGTGGGGGCGGGTCCCCGCCCCCCCCCAACCCACCATTTCAATATATATATTTTAATTCGTTTTTTTTTTTTTAAATTATTTGTATGAAATATGTCATATACGAGATATGTATATTAAATTTAAATGTAGATATATATATATATATATATATATATATATATATATATATTATATGTTTTTATATATAAATTTATATATATTTATTATGTAGTATCTTTTCCTAATCATGGATCATTGATCGTATATATATATATACAACATATATATATAATACAAAACACACACACACACACACACACACACACACACACACACACACACACATATATATATGAAGATTTAATGTGATATCCTTTGTATATAATTTTTTTAACAAACGAAACAAGAAAGCTATCACATTTTTAAGTTCAATCTCCTTTGCACAAAATTAACAAAATGATTCCTAAAACTATGTTAATATAAAAATGAAAAGTGCATTTTACAAATAAGAGAGTTTCTTCCAAAGTTAAAACAAGACTTCTTCTTATAACTAAGTAGATTTCCTTTCAAATTTAATGCAAAAGATCATTTCAAGATTACACACATGTAGAATTCTTTAACAAGTAATAAGTCATGTTTGTCAATAAAATATGGGAGATACATTAAGTTACAATAAATGAGAATTTTGAGTCAACACTTCTCTTACACAAGCTTAGACTACAAGGATGTTGTAAAAATATTCCTAAATATACAACAACCAAAAATATTCATTACAAGTTTCTTACAAGTTGAGAGAGTGATTTCTCATTTTAAATCACCATTTCTCAAATTTACAAGAGAATGCAAAATTTACAAAATGGAGAATTAGCAAGGAGATGAAACTATCCTCATAACCATATCCAAGGAGTTACATTACAAAAGAGTTTTCATAAAAGAACAATAAGAGCCCAAAATGCCACCAATTCCAACTGAGAGCCAACTTCCATGTCTTCCAAAAACCATGCAAGGAGAAAAAAAGCTTGTTTGCCACCCAACCATAGGCATCATCACATGCCTTTCCCAAGGTTGGGATGCATGCTAGCCTCCCCCAAGCCCATGGGAAAGAGGTCAACTAACCAAAACTTGCACAAGAAGAAGGGGTTCACTAACAATAATCCAAGCATACAAAGATAGTTCACAACCACACAAGACTCCAAATTTACAAGGAGGAGAACCCATGTTCATCCTCAAAATGGGGAAGAGAGGAGAAAGTTCTCCAAAGATATATATCAAATTGCTTGCACAAAGTAAGAAATCTCCATGCCCTCCTTATTGCTCCTAAATTCAATCAACACCCTCCTTATTCCTCCACCCTTTCTCCAAGTCCTTCTTGGAAGGATTTTCAAACCCCAAAGGGGTTTCCTTACCAAGAATGGGGAAGAAGATTCAAGCCAAATGAATCAACTTCCCCACCTCAACCATTGAGGGGAAACACTAAGACCCTACAAGGCTTGTCCATCAAGCCTTGAGGATTGAGAGGGAAAATTCCCTCTCTCTTCCCCCACACTCCAAAACTCCATCATGCCATATGATGGAGGGAGTAAACACAAGCAACCAAAATCTACATTCAACAATTAACAATTCCAAGCAATCAATCTAACCACTAAAAGAAAGCAACACAACTATAATACATAAGAGCCTACCTCAAGGAAAGCTCTCCAAAAAGCTTCCCAACTTCAAGTTTCTCCACTCTTGACTCAAGCAAATCCCAAGCTCCAAATCACCCAAGCATCCAAAAGCAAGAAGTTCCAAAAAAAGTCCCTCTCTTTTCCCATGGATGGGAATTTGAAGAGGAGCAAGCAAGCATCCTCACAAATGAGGGGGTGACATGTGTCACCCCTCTCCCTCCTCATGGTCAAAGATGCCAAAACAAAAGAGAGAAAGGGTAAAATTATCTTTTTGCCCTCTTCTCCCAAATTCCCTTAAATGTTAGCAAGACAAAACTAGTAGAACTTTTGATAAACACACAAATCCACATCCCTTACATGGATGTGACAAAACAAGGGGTAAAAAGGGAGGGAAAACTCCCTCTAGCCTTGAAAACAAGCCCCCCTACCCATTAGGTAGGGTCCAAGGGCTCATTTTTATGTTAGGGGGACTCCCAAGCTACAAAGGGGTCCCCAAAATGCTCAAAATACCTAATTTCAGGTTTTGCATTTTTGGCACAAAGGTAGAGGGTGTGGGGACCACCCAAGGGTCTCACATGTGACCCTAAACCCTTGTGATTAGGTGGCACATTAAACATAATCAAAAATTTAAATGAAAGAGGAGTTATTAACTCCCTAAACAAGTTTACATCATAACCAACTACCCTAACCAAAATTAATAATTCAAAGCACAATATATTACATACATTGGGGTCACTCATAACGTCCAAAATAATAATCACCTATACTAAAGCTTCACACAAAGAACATGGCTAGGGCTCCCTTACGCTGCTTGTGCAAGATTGAGTAGTTGGCACGAATCTCACGTTCTCCTCCTGTAAACCTATCACTGCACACTCATTGCACACATTAACCGCACCTGTCTAATACAATATAATTAAATGACATAGTAAGATATCAATGCGTTCTAAACTAGCCTAACATCCTACTAAAATCAAGATGCGACAACGTGCACAATTATATTCCATATTCCAAAAGTTAGACAAGATGATAAAGTGGCGTATAAATCCACCATGCAACAACTATCCATCAATATAATTAGGTTCCAAACACATCATCATATTTATTAGTTTCCATGACATAACAAGAAAATGTGACAATATAGAAATCAAGCTAAATTGGCGCTATATACGCCTAAATGTCCGCACATGTCTAATAAGATCAAATATCTAAATATAATGTCCAAGATATAACCAATCACACAAAACATGTCTATGAGCAAAGAAACAATAAGCTACCGAGCTATAAGAAAGTGTGGGCACTACAAGGATTACTAACCATGCTAAAACAAATGATACAAGACCGATCTCGGGAATTGTTTTATTTTAACTAAATTGGTTAACCCAGTTACTTAACTACCACGACATATAATTTTCATTTATTTAATTACTATTAGATTAAGCTAAAAACATATAATAAAGACTACACCCTCTCTTTTATGTTGTCCACATTCACCCTCTTTTATTTTATCATGGAATCCCACAAAGTCCCATGACGTGGGAGTTGTAGGGAGAAATATCCACCCTCGATGCTTTTTTTTCTTTTAACCCTCGGATCTAGAACCCTAAAATTTCCCTAATATTTCTTATGTTCTTTCTACTTACTATTCATTTCTTCTCATTTTTGTTTTCTCTTTGTTATGAGCAAAGTTGAGAAAACTATGGAATTTTATCAAACCAAACATGGTATTAGTTTTGAAATTTCTTATAAAACAAGAATAGTTCTCTTTTTTTTTTATACACATACTACTATTGGTTTTGTTTGTTGTGAAGAGGAGGGGCAGATTTTGTGAAGAACGGCTAACTATGCGTGTGGGGACAAGGAAAAAAATGCGGCCACAGTGGTAGAGGAGGCGCTATGTGGTGGTGGTCGCGTAAAGGGGGTAGTAGTGGCCGAAGGGAGGGATGACGAAGGGGATGGAGGCCGTGGCAAAGAAGGGAGGCGCGAGGCGAGGGTTTGTGGCGGAAAACGTGAGTGTGCGTGTGAGAGAGGGGCGGTGGGACGGACAGAGCAAACGGCGGCGCGTCTACAAGACACTGGGAGGATTGGGGACGGTACCGGGGGAGGGGCCGACCCTCCTCAATACAACTTCTTTTTATATATATATATATATATATATATAATTAAAAAACAAACGTAAATCTTAAATTATATACAATATCATATATATATATATATATATATGAGATATAAAATATTAATTAAATGGTTATAAAATATTAATAAAATGGTTTATTTAATACATATATAAATCTTCATATTTTTGCTAAATAAGGAACAGAAAAACAATAATTGTATTGAACACTTTTTTTTTTTTAATATATATATAAATCTTCTTATTTTCAAATATATATATTCTTTTTTTTTTTAACAAGAGATTACGTATCGATTTTTACACAAATGAGGCTTTCTTCCAAGTTTTAACATTTCTTTTCAATTGCAATATCTAACTAAACGTTTCAGATTTTAAACAAGAGATATTTAACATGAAAGGTATATATATATATATATATATATATATATATATACAAAAGTCATAATCCCGATCAATACATTTAAACTCCTATAACAAGAGTGAAAATTTCACTTCACTTTGAAGGTCAAAATATCAACATACAAAACCATCTCTCAAGAGGAGAAAACACTTATATTAATCATTTCATTGGCTTATAAAATACAAAGTTATTTCAACATTTACCATGCAAGAAAGGTTTATAGCAAAAGAGAGATTAAAGCTTGAATTTATTACAACATATGAACAAATTACAAGATGCCCAAAATACACAAGATAGGACTTTGCAAGGCTCCATTTCATGATTGAAGGGGGATACACAATACTATTACAACACTTATGGTTTCCAAAGCTACAAACCATAACCTCAACATGGTAAACTTAAAAAGAAATGAAACCACTTGGTATAACAATATCCACGTGAGATTTAGAATTAAGAATCTCCCAAAATTTGGGGAAAACAAATTACCAAGATAACCAAGAATGCTCCCACCATCTTCAAACTTTAGGCTCTAACTTTTCCTCCACATAGACTCCAAACACAAAGAGAACAAGGCTTGTTTTACCACCCAACCTTTAGGCATCATTACATGCCTTTCCAAGGTTGGAAGGCATGCTAGCCTCCCCCAAGCCCATGGGAAAGAGGATAACTAACCAAAATTGCACAAGATGAAGGGTACACTAACAATGATGCAAGCACACAAAAATAGCACAAAAACAAAACAAGACTCCAAAATTTACAAGGAGGAGAACCCATGTTCATCCTCAAAAATGGGGAAGAGAGGAGAAAGTTCTCCAAAAATTTTGTTCCAAAAATTTCTTGCAAAGCAACAACTCCTTACCCTCCTTATTTCTCCTAATTTCAATCCAAAACCCTCCTTATTCCTACTCCCTTTCTCCATGTCCTTCTTGGAAGGATTTTCAAACCCCAAAGGGGTTTCCTTACCAAGAATGGGGAAGGAGATTCAAGCCAAATGAATCAACTTCCCACCTCAACCATTTGAGGGGAAAATAATAAGACCCTACAAGGATTGTCCATCAAGCCTTGAGGATTGAAGAGGAAAATTCCCTCTCTCCCCCACACTCCAAAACTCCATCATGTCATATGATGGAGGGAGTAAAACACACAAACAACAACTAAAGGCTACATACAACAACAATAACAATTTTCAACACCCAAACTAGCATCAAAAGGGAAACAACACAACAAAGACATAAACAGACCTACCTCAAGGAAAGCTCTCCAAAAGCTCTCCAACTTCAAATATCTCCACACCTTGACTCAAGCCAATCTCCAAGCTCCAAAATCCACAAGCATCCCAAACAATAAGTTTAAAAAAAAAAGTCCCTCTCTTTTCCCATGGATGGGAATCGAAGAGGAGCAAGCAAGCATCCTCACAAATGAGGGTGACATGTTTCACCCCCTCTCCTCCTCATAATCAAATATGCCAAAACAAAAGAGAGAAAGGGTAAAATTATCTTTTTGCCCTCTTCTCCCAAATTCCCTTAAATGTTAGCAAGACAAAACTAGTGGAACTTTTGATAAACACACAAATCCACATCCCTTACATAGATGTGACAAAACAAGGGGTAAAAAGGGAGCGAAAACTCTCTCTAGCCTTGAAAACAAGCCCCCCTACCCATTAGGTAGGGTCCAAAGGCTCATTTTTATGTTAGGGGACTCCCGAGCTACAAAAGGGTCCCCAAAATGCCCAAAATACCTAATTTCGGGTTTTGCATTTTTGGCACAAGGGTAGAGGGTGTGGGGACCACCAAGGGTCTCACATGTGAGCCTAAACCCTTGTGATTAGGTGGCACATTAAACATAATCAAAAATTTAAATGAAAGAGGAGTTATTAACTCCCTAAACAAGTTTACATCATAACCAACTACCCTAACCAAAATTAATAATTTAAAGCACAATACATTACATACATTGGGGTCATTCATAGTGCCCAAAATAATAATCTCCTATACTAAGGCTGCACATAATGAACATGGCTAGGCTAAACCCGTGGGCTACTTGTGTAAGATTGAGTAGCTGGCCCGAATTTCACGTTCTCTCCGTAAACATGTCACTGCACACTCATTGCACACATTAACCGCACATGTCCGATACAATCTAATTCAATTGACATAGTAAGATATCAATGCGTTCTAAACTATCCTAACATCCTACGAAATCAAGATGCGACAACGTGCACAATTATACTCAATATCCCAAAAGTTAGACAAAATAATACGCGACATATAACCATAGAATTCCACATGCAACAACTATCCATTATTATAATTATGTTTCAAACACAAAGCATTATATCTATTAGTATCCATGACATAACAAGAAAATGCAACAATCTAGAAATTAAGCTAAATTGACGCTATACGCCTAAATGTCCACACATGTCTAATAAGATCAAATATCTAAATATAATGTCCAAGATATAACCAATCACTCGTCAAAACATGTCTATGAGCAAAGAAACAAGCTCGAGCTATAAAAGTGTGGGCACTACGAGATATTAGAAAGATATTATCTTAGTTGTTTGGTATAGTTCTTTCCTTGATCTATGGTATTGACTAGATCCTTAAAGCAGTTCTTTCCTAAATATATGGTCTTGACTAGTTCTTTGATGACTAGTTCTTTTCTTGATTTATGGTTTGATCTACGACCTTGATTGGTTCTTAAATTGTTATTCCTTGCCTATATAAGTAAGGCCCATTCTCATTGTATTTTATTGAGTTCCATAATAATATATGATATTTTGCTCATTTGTTTGCAAAGGTTTTATGCAAAGTTATTTTAGTGAATTTATTTCATTTTATTGATCGTGTTGTTTGATTAGCATCGATTTCTTGGCTTAATATGATCTAGTTATCATTCCTTTAATTAATGAGGTTGGTGAAAAGAATAGGTAATCATGAAGCTATAGGGAGTTAGAGGCTACATTCAGGCTAAATCATAGCTAGTTTCTTCAGGCACAAGGCAACCCCATTAAGGTGTGCAAACAGGTATCCATTTCATTTCATCAAGTTGTTGTGCACTTGGTGTAATTTGAGTCTTCGGAGACACACATGTAAACACAACTGGCGACTCCATTTTGGTCAAAACTCGTTCTCTGAGTAGCAGAACTTTCCATTTCTTGACCATCCATTTCCATCCATTTTTATCTTTCTTTTCTTGAAGTCTTGCATTCATGGCTTCATTCGCCCCTTGGGATTCACATCTGGAACAACAAGCAGTATCAATGCAACCCTCCTTCAAAGTTACAAAATTCATTTCTATGGTGTTATCAACCATCTCCAGATCCATACTGTAATGGAAATCAAATTCAGTATGCATGCCTAGATGAACAAGAGACAGGTCAGTTTGGTTATCCACCAAACCATCCATATTTTTAAGAGCGGGGGTATGTGGATTTTGAAGGACATTCTTCACCTGGAAATGTTGAGTTACAAATGAAGATCCTAAAAATAATGGCAAGTATGGCCCAAATGCAGGATTTCAAAATTGGATTCTAGGCCCCTTGTCCATGGGAAGGCCCCTTTCCATATTATCTTAGCCCGCAGAGAGAAACTAAGCTTCATAGTTGAGATGTTACCCCAACTAGAAGGATGGATCAAGGACATTGAACGTTATGCAAGTCAACCTTGTCTACAGGAGACCCCTGCATTACCCTCTCATAGTTCTTTTCCTTTGTCCCAATCAGTATCATTTCAACCAAAACCACAATTCACAAGTTTCCTACCACCAGTTGTACCTAGTAAAGAATCTCATTCTCCGTCTTTCAGCCTTCCATCTCATCTCAGTTCCTTTGTCCTCTTCCCTTCCAAAAAACAATCCCCTCCACAAGAGAATATTTGTAAAACCCTCCCACCATCTCCACCACAAAAAAAAACCTATTGAGACTCAACCCAATACTCCTCTCACTTCCCCAAATCCATGCAGGATGAAACTCAAAAAACCAATAAAGAAGAATAAGCAAGCAAAAGGAGCCTAACACGAAATAAATGCCTCAATTTTTGAAGAATTGGGTTGCTTAAGCTCGAAATAGAAAAAATTCCCCTCATTGGTTAAGCCTTCGAATGAGGTCAAGGTAGAGAAAGAAAAGGTGGTGAAGGCTATTTCAGCTACGGCGATTTACGAGTAAGAACAGTTGAGGATGATCAACAATTAGAGTGTTCAGAATGCAACATTCATGAGGGCACTTTGTTTTCAGAAAATGTTGATCAAACACAAGTTTGCAAAATCAACAGGAGGGGAGGAAAGAATAGCTCCAAATCCAAAAGAAGAGGAGCATGCTCCCACTATGGAGGAGGTTGAGCCGACACAATATGACAATGAGGAGACAAATTATCTGTCAGACTTGGAGGATTGTTTCAATGAAGAGGATCCTATGGAGATCACATCATTTTCTCCTCCATCATCCAATTCACC
The DNA here is from genome assembly GCA_018340775.1 of Taxus wallichiana var. yunnanensis. NCBI lineage: Eukaryota > Viridiplantae > Streptophyta > Pinopsida > Cupressales > Taxaceae > Taxus > Taxus wallichiana. The sequence goes on from CM031235.1 coordinate 176,804,134, forward strand.
TTCTAAGAACAAGAGCCCATTTGAATCGAAGAGGAATCCCGCATTGCCACGAAGGGAAAAGAGCACGAGGAAATCACTTCTTCCATACCTTCCACCAAGGTGACACATTAGTTGTTACAGTAGAGACGTGCAAAGAGAAGAAATTTCGAATGCTAGATAGTCACCTTTTCTAGGAAAGTCTGCTTAAATATTTTCTTATTGAAATTCCAATTCAGAGCAAGCGGGCACATTTGGCGATTTAGGCCATGTCCCATCAGTATCTAGCTTCGTTGGGACTAAAACCAAAGTTGCCACAACCAGTCATGTTCATCTCCGAACATGAGGGTGAGTTTCATAGTACCAAGGATCAGTTGCATTAGTTACAACATCTCCAAGAGCCTCATGTGGATCATTCCGAAGGGGTGTTTGTTTTATGTCTAGTTGATACCTTGAGAATTCAAGTGGAAAATTGGTTTTGTGTCATTTTTTCACTCATTTGTATAACCATGATCAGTGTCAAATCATCCACATGTTTATAGGTTGTAAGGAAAGGGAGCTACTTTGCACTACCAGTGGTAGGATTTGTTTGAAATCTTCTCTGTTGCCGGTTAGTGTAGGGTAGGTGTAGGATTTGTTTTCAACATCACAAGTGTTATGCACACACTGCGCATGTCTCGTTTGAGCATGTATGCTTTGATATTTTGTACATAGTTTTTGTTTGTGTTTGCTCCAAAGACAGTACATGTAGTGTTTCAAGTAGCCCTCTCGCACGAGGAAGAATTTCATACTTGTAAGGAACATTTGTTGATTTTAAAGGAAAACAAATGCAGAGCAACTAAAATCAAGATAAAGACTAATTTTAATGAGTTTTCATTCTTCAAATCCTTCAAGGCCAATCACAAGTGAACTTCAAGTGCCTCCGCCAGATTATGAAAGTAGCCTCCAGTAGAATGCCTAAAATAGAATTTTAAGAAGAAAGAGAAAATCCAAATTTAATAGAGTTCCATGATGTTAAATTTTTGAAAATTGTCTTATTCAAAACTCTACAACGTGTAATACACGCCAAGAAATCATCATTTGTGTGCTTCATAATGGCGGAATCAAGCTTTGGGACAGTCCATTTGAGTCTTGTGAAATAGGGTTGCAGAGAGGAACAAGTGAAAATCTTAAAGTCAAGACAATTTCTAGTCTCACTAATCTTCTTTTCAAGATTTTCTTATGAAAATTGAGAGAGCTGGCAAGAGTAGGTTCGTAGTGTTTGAGTGGTCTTCGGGTTTCAGTTTCATCGATTCGAGGTGCAAGTATACAAGTGACTCCATGCCCAATGGATATGCCTAGGCTTCTGGTTTAGAAAATCTATTCCCCACAGACAAATTTTTGACCCCTTGGGAAAAATTATCCAACATGGTCCCAGAATGGTCACAGGCTCCTAAGCGGACCCCACATGTGTAAATAGGTCACAAGTGTTTCCAAGGTATTCGAAGAAATTGCTGTAAGTGTTTTTGAGCATTCAAGCTAAATCAGGCCATTTAGTGTCATACTGGGCTCATGGTCCCATGCAATGCAAAAATGGCCTCCAACCCCAAAAATGGTAAAAATGACTCATGATGGAAAATTCAACATTTTTGTGTCTGGGAATTCTTTACCCAGTCGAGAAAATGCAAAATAAATCCCAAAACGAGCTTCACAAATTTTTTACAAAGCCTCATTTTGGCCTCAAGTGCTAACCGAGCTAAAAAATAGCTCGGCCGACTACTCGGCGAGCTAGCGGAGGTGTATTGGGGAAGTCAAATGGACGACTCACCGAGTAGCTCGGTGATCCGAGTTGAGAGGGAAGAAGGCATCGATCTTGGTGAAGCGTCGGTGCATAGAGGAACTCGCTCGGGTGAGTCAGATATGGAAGGCTAAGCCAATATAGGTTCAAGAGGTAGCTCGCTCGCGGCGTTAGCGACGAGCTTGTGGCGGTGAGTTGGAGCTCTGCATTGGCGGGAGGAGTGAGAATTGAGCGAGTCGAAGTTGAGAGCTCCCCAAGTTCAGGATGCATATGCATCGCGGATGGGCGATGGTAAGGTTGACACCACGAGATTAAGGGCCAACATGACTCAGTGATTCGGTGAGGTCTATGTGTGGAGTCGTCATTGAGAGGTGTAAAAGATCACTTTAGCGAAGTTACGTGGCACGACAAGGAGCTCGGTTTGAAGCCAAACAGAAACCATGGGACATGAAGAAGGTGGGCTCAACGTACTCTCTCAGAGTGAACGGTAAGGAACGAACGAGTTCAAATAGATGGTGCACAGAGAGAGTTGGTGGTAAGTAGAAACCGAAACCTGAATTCTTGGACTTTAGGGATTCCAAGGTTTGGAAGTTTTTACTGTGAGTCAAAACAAAAAATGCAAGCACAAGTACCGAAACCTTGAATTGTTGAAGTCCGAAAGAGCTCGGCATTTCAGGAGTCAACCCTCCCTTCAGGGTCAACACAAAGCAATGTTTGTGGCGAGCTCAAGTGAGTTCGAAGGGGCAAAGCAGCCAAGGCCCAAAATGGTTGAGTTACGTGGCGCGGCAAGGAGCTTCCAAGGTCAACATGATCTTTAGGGGTCAACACCGAATTGGTTTCGGGATCAGGTGGTGAGAAACCCGAAACGGGTTAGACGAAAGGTCCTAAAAAGGGAAGCTCAAGTCGAAATTTTCAAACTTCGAGGAAGACAATTTCAAGGGTTTTCATCGAGGATGGACGTGCGTAAGGTCCGAAGTGGCAAGCAATGGATCTTTGAACCCAATAAACTTGAAGGCCCGAATTTAATGCCCAAAAAAACTTCGAACCTTCCGAGTCACCCCCTTGGGGGATATGAGCCAAATAACTGCCGAGATAGATGGTAGGTATGTCGAATTAGGTGGTGGGGAATTGGAATGTTTAGAGGCACCGAGATTAAATGGAGAGCTCATCATAGCTCGGTGGAAAAAGAAAAGTGGCTCACCAATAAATGAAAATGGCTCGATGGCTAAAGAGAATAGCTCGGTGGAGCTAACAAAACCTAAATCGTGTATAAACTTCAAACAGGCATATCTCCTCCATTTTTGGCCAAAATTGACAAACTTGTGCTTTTTGGAAAGGGGATTCAATGAAAATTTTAATGGTGATGACCATTTTTAGTTTCAAAGGAACAGTTGAAGATGAAAACCCAATTAAACATCCAAGGCTAAACAATGATATCTTCTTCCCTACTTCACCATTTCTTGCAAATTTATAGTCATTAGAAAGGTGATTTTGGGATCTACAGGATGGAAACATGGGATTTTGTATTTTGGGGTATCTGAACCTCCGAAAATGGCAGAGATGAGGTGGTAGGTGAATCCATTAATGAGGTTAGTGAAAAGAATAGGTAATAATGAAGCTACATGGAGCTAAAAGCTACATTCAGGCTAAATCACAACTAGTTTCTTCAGGCACAAGGCAACCCCATTAATGAGGCTAAATTTTGCAGATCCTCCAACCACTCATGGTAAATTAAACAAGGATTTTTATGGGTTTTGCTGCAATTTTGGGATTTCTTCCCTCTCTCTCCTCTCATCAAAATTCTTCTATAAATATTGTAAGGGGTTGATCACCTTTCTTCTCCCATGCACCCCATTTCTTCTTAGGGCTTCAAGCCTTCCTCAAATCTTGTAATGGCTTCATGCCTCTTCCTACTATAGCATTGTACTGTGTAAACTTCTATGGAGCAATAAAACATATTTGTGTTGCATCTTGTCCAACCTCTATGTTTTGTTGTTTGCATCTTACCTCTCATTGTGTTTTTAGGATCTGTGTGTATTTCTTGTCTATTGTAGGTTTGGTGGTTGTGTTTACCATGAAATGGTGAATGTTTGCATTTTGGGTTTGTGTTGTAGTTGTCCAACCTCCCCTTAGTGCACTAGTGTGATTTTGGTTTGTGTTGCATCTTTTCCAACCTCCCAAAATTCACCCTTTCTCCGTTTTATAGTGCTTGGGAAGAGTGATTAGCACTCATTTCTTGGTGTATCACCGCTTTAGTGTAGGTTTTCATTCTATGCATATTTCTATCTTTGTCCCCTTGGAAGTTGTAGATTAGGGTTATTTTGTAGTTTTCCCGCACTTGGAGAAGTTAGTCGCGGGTAGGTTAGGAGAAGGAACCGGACCTTCTCAGGAGAACTATCTGTTTGCAATCTCTCACATTATCGAGAGAATGCTTGTTAGAGATCACACAAGAAGTCCACGCATGAGAGAAGGCCGGGATCAAGGCGCGGAGGGACGGGGAAGAACCCACGCGCGGAAGGCAAGTTCAACTTTTGGGACGTGCGAAACACACCAATGATGCGAGATGTGCACGCCACACATTGTCTATCTTTGGAGGATCGGATCAAAGTGTTTTGCATGGAGACAAGCTAAGAATAGGATTGTCACTTCAGTTAACTGCAAGAGATCTATAGATAGCATACTTGCATGTGTGGCTATGCCTGTAAACGGCGTATGGCTATTAATAGCATGCGGCCTATTTTTGGAATAGATAAGCGGTGAAGGGCAAGTCCCCACCCTATATATATGATGTGAAGCACATAGTAGGAGATATATATGAGAGATGGATGTGTGTGTGATAGAGAGATATACGATGGAATTACTGTAACAAATCCATGTGCATCGTTATAGATTGACATTACTGTAAGAAGCTTCGTGTTTATTAATAGTTGGAAGTTATTGGTTGAATCTAAGTATCATTACTGTATGTAATTAAGTGGTGCATGTTTTTGATTCAATCATGATTATTGTTTAAGCTTGTTCTTTCCTAGATCTGAATGTAGCATGCATGGTAGAATGGTGGATTGGTTATGGACATATATGTTTCTTCCTTCATCACGCTAACATCCTGTTATAACAACCTTAAAGAGGGACCTATGAGCGCTCAGTTTAGGCTGAGTGATGTGCCAAGGCAACTAGGATGTTATCGTGTAAATTCTAGGCTGCATCATCGGTTCCGTTGCCGGAACCTCTTTTTTCAGTTGTTTTTAGGATGGTTCGCGATGAAGACGTATCGGTTAACTCTAGCAAGTATTAAGGAGTGGATACACGATCTGGAGGAAGAATATGCACGGCAGTTCAATAATGGATCTAAGTTTAACGAATGCACTTAGGTAGAATAGAATCGTATAATGACCTATACGAGAGCTTTTTCGCTATCTTTCCAATAGAACTATACGAGTGGCTTATTGCTTATGCATCTCAATGGAATTGGAGGTGTCGCGCACTTGTCTGGACACAGGAAGAATTTTAGGCCCTTTATGATGTTGATCGATCGGACTCGCGTTGTGGATACGTGGTTTCATGGTATTACGAGCAGTTATATTCGGAATATTCAATTTCGACGTATTCTTTCCCGGAGGTAGCTGAATTCCAGTTTTTGCGGTATCAAGAGGAACATATCTACAAGGCATTCCACTAGCAATCAAGATCTTGATGGTAACTTTGAACCTAGAGAGTAAACCGATGGCTAACTAAACTTCACCACGCGTGAGGGCAAGAATAGGTGCAGTGAAAGATGGCAGACCTAGCGGCGAAAGAGAGAGAGAGAGAGGCGGCCTAAGTATAATGAGGCGCGCGAGAGGGAGATAGAGAAGCAGCGTTCCGTTGCAGAAAGTATGGCGTTGAGGAGAGAGATAGCTCGTGAAGGATTTAAAGCTCATGTAGAAGACATGGAGCCAGAGCATCAGGAACTCCCCCATCTTGGAAAACATGACGAAATCCCCCCTTGGCCTCACACGAGAAGTGCACGTCGTAGAGACTACCCTGGGCCGCGGGCGCGCATCTTAATCCACCTGGTGACCTAGCCCTTGCGCTTGGTTTTCTAGTATCTAGTACGACAAGTAACCAACAAGTTAACTTGGGAAGTATGAGAGCAGGAGTAAGTCAGGTAGCAAGTACATCAATGGCAGGACAGACGACTTTAATGTTATTCGGAGGTGTGTTTTCAAGCGCATCATCTCCACAGAACGTGAGCACACGAGAATGTTGAGTTCACCTCGGAAGTGGAACTACCTCACAGTTTGTAGGGGTTTAGTATACTACTACTATCGAGAGGACGAGGGGAGTACATCGGCGAGGTCCTATTAAAGCTCTTGGTTAAGGATCGGGGAGGTATAGGTGGTTCTAGTTCGGTGGATGCGGGGGTTGGAGGCAGAGGAACACAGGAGGTTTTGGATCAAGCGGTCAAGGTCCGTAGCAACCCAGAATATCTATATGGAGATGTCTCTTCGTCTCTCGTAGTATAGAGGCATAGAGGATGTTCTTGAACATGTGCATATGTGTGAGATCTTGTGGAATGCTAAAGGGATCATGGTTCTTAAGTGCAAGGGCAAGTCAATTCGCTACTACATTATAGGGACATACACATATACGGTATAGGAAGTTTGATCTGATCAAACTTGTGTGGATTATGCGGCATTGAAGGATGCTTTTTGAAAGAGTTCCATATCCCGAATTTGAGTAGAAAAGTATTAGCGCCCTCAAATATATCAAGCGAGGAACTGCGAGAGTGTACGTGAGTATGATGCCCGTTTTAAGACACTTCTATCTAAGTTACCTTATGATATTCATGCAAGCCAGCATGCACAATGGTTCGTTGGAGGATTGATTACACCATTCAGAAGAGCACTATCACATAAGACATACACTGGTCCGTGTAAAGCACTAGAAGCGACTTTGCGTGTTGAGGCGATTGGGAGCATTGACATTGTCGTTAGTACATTCTTAGAGGCGCAGATTGCAGCTATGGCAAAGCTTGAGTTAGAGAACCTATCAACAAATTCAGCCCATGAAACGCGTTCAAGAATTTGGTGTATAGATTGTGAAGTGGAAGGTCATACCAAGGATAGTTGTCCTCGCTGATCTGTACACTCATTCTTTGTTAGATTGTGAGATCATCATTTGAATCATGATGTTAGTCATTGTCCTTTGTTACTGTAGCGCAATAAGAAAAAATGTATCCGGCTTTTGTAAAATTTGTAGGTCCACGACCCATGATCATCGAGGATTTTCGATTCATTTGTAAGATCCAGGATCTATAGACATTAGAGTACTGACAGGACACGCATGTGAGATAACTCTAAGGGTAAGAATGAGCACCAAGATCGGAATCATGATCAAACGCACTATGACAGGAATGAGGGGCATTTTGAAGGAGGTCGTGGAAGGGACGTGGATATCGTGGTGGATATGGAGGACGAGGCCATGGTGGAGGAAGAGGTGAGTTCCCTTGTGGAACATGTTATACGTGCGGATCTCCTGACCACTATAGGCGCGAATGTCCTCAGAATATTGCATGTTCTTTCTGCAGAAAGAACCATAGCTATGAAGAGTGCCTAGACTTATATGAGCATCTGAGTAAGCAACATAAACAAGAAAAATAAGGCGTTGGGATGGTTAGAATCCAGTGTGCGGTAGAAGATCAATGGATGCCCAAGATAGCAGAAGGACCTGAGGCATTGATAGTGAAGATTACTACACGAGATGAAGTGTGTAAGAGAGGCATTGCACCAGAAGCCTAGGATCACCGAGGAGGAGGTTTTGCGGTCAAGGTACCCAAATCCTGCTCATCGGGAAGGAAGTTTACCATGATACCATGGAAGTGCTAAGGAATCTTGAGGAGAGATACGGTACTTAAAGGAGCGAGAAGAAAGCATCGGAGATAGTGCAAACTAATATCGATGATATGAGAGAAGTGTGCAAAATGTTGCTCTAGGAGAACATCATTCCACTATTAGGAAGTTGGTTAAAAGGGAACACTCGCGTGCAAGTATTAAGACCGAACGAAAGATCCTGCATGCAAATCTTTCCCCTGATAGCATTGACTATGAACAAGGAAATTACTTTGAATGTTGTTGTGGATGGGTGGCTGTTGAGCAACATATTGATTGATACAAGTGCGGAAGTAAATGTGCTTACATTAGATGCATGGGTACAAATGGGGAGGCCTCCATTGCAGCCATCATCTAATGTGTTGTTTATGGCAAACCGGACTAAGGCCACTCCCATAGGAGTTTTGAAGGATGCATCTATAACCATACTGAGGGCCAAGTTCACTGGGGATTTTAAGGTATTAGCACTTGCAGAAGTAGAAAAATTTTCAGCCTTGCTTGGACGCCCTTAGTGTTATGCAAATAATGCTAACTTGAGATTCAATAAGGGGTATATGAGCTTTGAAAACAAGGAGGAAAGAGTTGTGATACCTCTAACAGATGGGAAGTCTACACCATATGTTGAGCCTCTAAATGAGGACTTAAATAGAATTTATGTACGCGTTATTCAAGACCCAGAGGTCAATGAGCCATCAAAGAAGGCATCCTATAGTGGGAGGATTATCATTCTATTAGTGATACTACGAGTATTGCTTGTGACAATTGGGCTCATGGTACATATGAACTAGTAGGGCGCGAGGTGAAAAGCATGGTTGCATGCAAGAATGGACTTCGTTCGATTCGACAGATAGGTAGCACAGTACCTTGGTATATAGGGGCAAAAGATCTTCCTGTATTTTTGAAAGCCATGGAAACACGGTGGACAAATCAAATTAAGAGAAGAGATATGTTAGTATATACCTTGTGGGACAACAACGCGCTTAGTGGGTAGTCCACAGAGATAATCTTATAGAATGGGAAGAGATTGGGATCGCCCTATCTATTAGGTTTGTAAGGAACAATGCACCTACGCGAGATATGATCATGGTGATCAACTTGTTCAAAGACATCACATTCGGCGCAAAGTGTGAGAGACTCTGGACAACAGGATAGGAAGCATTACCACCTTCACTCTGGGTGCATAGATTGTACTCTACGCTACAAGGATGCGCACGCGCATGGTATGTATATGCATAACTACATCGAGAGACTGGAAAATGGAAAAAATTGATTGCAGGAATGATCTAGACCTTTGACTACTTTTCTTCCCAACCTCCAATAGAAGAGGCATTAAAATTTGTCAAGCGCTTAACTATGGGAGATAGTGCAAAAGCAAAAGAGAATATTCAGGAATTATTTGGTGAGATAGAGTCTAGAGCGCATTTTGAAAAGGAAGAAGAAATGGACTCCATACTACTTGAACGCGCTTGCCTTGAGAAAGAGAAAGGAAAGATGGTTTACATCGTGGATGATGAGGAAGTTGAGAACTTGGATATTGAGCATTCAAAAGGGTGCCCCAGGGTCTTGACGGTGCCAGACAAGGATACGCACGCCTATCACGAACCCATGAATACAAAGAAGGTGAATATAGGTTCAGAGGCTGAACCTAACGAGGCCATCATTAGAGACTACTTGTCAGACTTGGAGGTAGCAAAGATCATCGAGTTACTAAGGGATTATCAGGACTTGTTCCCTCGGGGTATCATGAACTTAAAGGCGTGCATGAATCACTTGGGGAAATGAAGATAAAGCTTAAGGAAGGTGCACGCCCCATGAGAAAGAGACCTTACAAAATGAATCCTAATTTGCGTGAAAAGGTAAAAGAAGAAATTGATAAAAGGTTAAAATCTGGAATTATCAAACCCCTTGATGAGTCGAGAATGGGTTAGTCAATGGTCATCGAGTATCAAGACGGATGGACAAATTAGAATATGTGTGGACTACAGGGAGCTGAATGTTGCATGCGTCACAGATCCATTCCCTACGCCATTTACGGAGGAAATACTAGAGGAGTTGCAGGGCGCGAAATATACTCTTTCACAGATGGTTTTTTCGGGTATCATCAAGTTAGGATTGCTCAGGAGGATCAAGAAAAGACTACATTTACTACTGAATGGGGCAGCTTTTCCTATACTATGATGCCTTTTGGACTGAAAAACGCACCTGTTGTATTCTCACGCATAGTTGTTTAGGCATTCAAATATTTTATTCACAACTTCTTACAGGTCTACCTAGACAATTGGACAGTATATGGGCTTGTGAAAGATCATTGTGACAATTTGCGCTTGATGTTTGAAGCAGTGCTGAGACAACTAAGTATCTCTTTGAACATCAAGAAGTGCATATTTACTACACCATTTGGAATATTGTTAGGACATATAATCTGCAAGGAAGGTTTGCTAGTTGATCCAGCTAAGGTTGTAGTCATTCTAGGCTTGGAGGCGCCTACTAGTCAAAGTGAGGTGTATGGATTTTTAGGTCATACAAGATATTATAGAAAATTCATCAAAGGGTATGCCAAAATTGTTGCACCCTTGGAAGAGTTACTAAAGGGGAAAGGTACATTTTATTAGGGAGAACCGCAAGCAACGCGTGTTTGAGATATTAAAGGAGAAACTTACTACCGCGCCCATTTTGCATTTTCCCTCATGGGATAAACCATTTCATGTGCATGTGGATGCTTCTGGCATGGCCATTAGCGCCATGTTAGCTCAACTGGAGAAGGTATTATAGATCATCCAATTTGTTTTGCTAGTAGGAAGTTGACTCTGCTGAAAAGAATTATACAACTACAAAGCGCGAAGCTTTGTCAATGATCTATGCATTGCACAAGTTTTGACAGTACTTGTTAGCAACACCATTTGTGTTTTATACAGATCACATGGCATTGAAGTACTTGGTAAACAAGCCCGTCTTACAGGGGCACATATGCATATGGGTACTCCTATTTCAAGAGTTTGATTTCACAGTTGTGGTGAAGCTAGGGAAAAGTAATTTTGGACCAGACCACTTGTCTAGAATTCACTCAGGAGAAGAAGCACAGACAATTGAAGAAACCATGCCAGATGCACAGTTATATAGGTTACAAAACGCGCCCACAGCATTAGAAGACATTGTTATCTTTCTACGAACTCGTATGCCACCAGAAGGAATGAAGGCATTAGAAAAGAAATAGCTTGTTATACGCGCGGCACTGTTTATGTTAATCAATGGTGACCTCTACAAGTTAGCGGCGATGAAGTATTACGACATTGTGTATTAAAGCATGAGCGCAAGGATATTATGGAAGAGACCCATGGTGGTATTGCAGGAGGTCATTATGTAGGTGATGCGACTACCTAAAAGATCGACTTGTTGGATTATAATGGGAGACATTGTATAAAGACTCGTAAAGAATATTGTAAGGCGTGTGATCATTGTCAACGCTAGGTAAACCAGGGCAAAAAGGAGATATGCCTTTGAGACCAATTACTAGTGCCGAACCGTTTGAGAAATGGGCCATTGACTTTGTAGGACCTATTTCGCTAGCTTGCCGCAGAGGCCAGGTCACGCTATATCATTACTTGCACTGATTATCTACACAATGGGCGAAGTTGCACCTACGAATGACTGTACAATGTGCAAGTGACTAGGTTTCTATGGGAGAATGTTGTTACAAGATATGGATGTCCTTTAAGCTTGATAAGTGATAGGGGTACACACTTTTTGAATGAGACAATCAGGATTCTATTAGATGAGTTTATGGTTGCACACCATAAAACCACACCCTACCATCCTCAGGAAAATGGAACTACGAGGCTTTCAACAAGATTTTGAGCCAGACTTTGACAAAAATTGTGATGTTGGAAGAAAGGATTGGGATAACAAAGTGGCAGTTGTTCTTTAGGCATATAGAACAACTTACAAGAGATTGAACAAAGCCACACCATTTCAGTTGGTGTTTGGCGCAGAAGCCATTCTCCCTATAGAATTTATGTTACCTTCTTTGCGCATTGCGCACGTTGGAGGTCTAGTTGATGAGCAGGCTTTAGAAGAGTGTATCGAGAAGATGATTCAACTAAATGAGTGATGGACATAGCACGATGGAGTCGAAGCAGGAAAAAGCCATGCATAAACATAAGGGATAAGAAGTTTGAGATTGGACAAATGGTACTTCTTTATGACTCTAAGTTCTTGCGCCATCAAGAAAGTTCAAAGTACATTGGTTGGGGCCGTATGTCATCACTTATATACTTGAATCAGGTGATTTCCAGTTAGAAGCACTTGATGGAACATGGCTACTTACTTCAACGGGAGTAGACTAAAGCCCTACTATAAATAAGTCTTCTTGGTGTTTGTAATAAGGCAAGTATTGCCATTTAGAATAGGTTTCCATTTTGTATTTCCTTAATGTATTTCCTTCATTGTCGTTATGCTTTGTCAATTTAGTTGTTTACGTGTAATAAGTGTGCTTGTGCGCATGAAGCTAATTACTATATGACGCATGTTTATGCGCAGAGGACTGCACATACTATTAGTGTGGGGTGGTTGTAGTTATCCAAGTAAAAGCTGTGGGAATTGAAACATGAAAGGAATAAGCTACTACGGGTGCACTTTGAGTTAAAAGAAGATTGCTTCTACAAGTAACCAATGATAGAGATGAATGAAAGGATAGTATAACGCATGAGGTAAGCGGAGGCCATGATAACTACGAGGAGAAGGGTACAAAGTGACGAGGTACTTAGGCGCAAGGGCGTGCATGTTTGAAAAGAAGTCTGTGACCGAGAGGGTAGGAAGGCGCGCTAGAAGGTTATAGTTGGGGTGTGAAGATGTACCACACAGAATGAATGAATTTGGTCAATGAATGAGAGGATATTTAGTAGGTGTTGCAATAAATGCATCAAAATTTGAAAAATTATATATGGGATGCGGATTCATTTAAACCGTTGTGACTAAGAGAATTTAAGGAAAGAGCTAAGTGCGAAGAGCCGAGTGATCGGGTTAAGGTGCGAAGGGTGTGAAACCAAGCGTGACAAATAGATCTGTGTGAAAATAAGCTTGCGTCCTCGGTGGTGAAGGGTTTGAGTGAAGCAGGGAGATAGAGAGGAGTTAGGGCACGAAGTTTCCACCTAGGGCACGATTGAATCGAGCTAGGGTTTGATTCGCAAGTTGCAGAGTTAAAGAGGAGATATTTGCAAGGTAAAAATGGCACCTAAGAAGGTAGTTGCAGCAACAACAAAAGGAAAGAAGAAGGTGGTCGTCGAGGAAGAAGAGATGGCACCGAAAGTGATTTTTCAGAGATGCAATATCCAAAGGGGGTTATTGTCGGCAGGAATGGGATTCACCTATCAGAAAGAGAAAAGTGAGTGAATACAATCACAGGATAGTGGAGAACAAAAAGGAGCTCGATTCCCTGCTCACTGCGAGAACGAACAAGCGTATGACGAATGACATGCCAGTTTATGATGATGCAGGTGAGAAGTTTTGAAGAGAATTGGGGTCTACCAATTATATGAACTTCCATATTTTTGGAAATATGATCCCTTGTATCGAGTGGCTCATGAGCGAGTGCATGAGGACTTCTACTTTGTAGGACGCAGAGTTAGAATCTCATTTGCGCTTATCTCATCGATTCTGAGTTTGAAGGCCACAGGAGAGGATATAAAGAATGATCTCAAACTAAAGCCGCGATCTTAAAGACAAGACAAGAGTTGGGGTATCACGAAGGGTCCGCGTGGTATAGATATAGACAAATTGAAGAAGCTGTCCAGGTTGTGCAAGCAAGCAAAGAATACACCTTGTTACAAAGTTGAATGATCAGGAGCGGTGGTCAGGTAAATACTATGTGGTTACACGTTGCACGTAAGATGTCAGAAGGAGCAATCTACAATATTGCAGGCTACATTGCTAGAACAAATAGTCGAGGAAGCGCACACAGGAGGGAAGATCAGCTTTGGGGTTGTTCTATTATCACTAGTATTCATGGAAATTGGAGTACCAAATAGGCCAAAGGAAAAGGTATGGGAATACCCCATGGAGAATAAGTCACCAGCTGAAAGGTTCAAAGAAGTACCTATGTAAAGGGCCATGACAGATGATGTAAAGCAAAGGGCGGAGAAATGGTACGACAGGCTCCGCGCAACATTTGGAGAAGAGTGGCGCATCCCAAAGGACCTACCATCAGTAGTAGGGAAACAAGTCCAGTTTGTTGTATATCAGCATTTCTGCATTGTGCGCTTCCCAATGAGAGATGGAGTCTGGAGCCCTTGGTGTAAATTGCCCTACATATTCACTGTAAGGTATTTCCAAGCATCTGTTCACAGATTTACAGACACACGCCGACTGGTATTCAATGTAGATAAGGTAGACTGTGACTACCATACGTTGAGAAAGAAGCATGTGTATCCTGGAGGAAGTGCCTACACCGAGAGGATCATTTGAAGGTGTTGAATATTAAGCTAATAAGTCTGATTGTAGTAGATGTAGGGGCAACATTGGTGTATCTTCAATTGAATCCCAAGATGGAGAACAATAAGTATATAGAGAATGAATTCGCGCTCCCAGGACCGCCGAAGGGTAAGCACACAATAGAAAACATACCGGCGCAAAGGCCCACAGAAGTTGTTGAAGTAGAGGGTGAAGAGGAGGAGCATGAAGATAGTGGAGGCTTGGAGCATAGAAGAAAGCAACCATATGACTAGAGAAGAGTCACGGTGCGCGGCCACTCCACCTCAAGGACAGGACGAAGAGGAAGATACGGAGGTTGAGCAAGGGGAGCATAGATTTAAGAAAGTGTTCTAGACGCACAAGGATTCAAAGTGGAACCCCACAAATGGTACAGAAATCACCTCGTCTCTCTCCACACAAGGAGACCATTAAACCAAAGAAGAGAAGAAAGTTGAAGTTGGATAAAGAAGTGGAGGAATCATAAAGAGAGCGAGCGTGCATCTCCTACCCCACTCGAGCAAGAAGACGAGCCACAGAATGAGGAAGAGTAAAAAGATGAAGAGATGAAGGACGGAGAAGAAAAAGAAAAGGAAACCTCGGATCCGCGCATGTGACTGCTCAGGATGTAACGGGACATGCTCCTAACCTTGAAGCTACAATTCCCAAGGGTCCTAGATCGAAGAGGATGAGTGGAGAGCACATTCCACCAGCCATGGGGTATGCAGAGGACATAGGTAAAATTGTCCGCGCCCGCTTCCAGAGCACGATAACACGAAGGATTTATTTGGTTGGGAGCTAATGGATGAGGATATGGTGAATTGTGCGCACTCGAAAGCAACTATCATGGTCAATGCACACCCACATGGATGAGCCTGACTTTGATGTATGCAAAGAGTCATGTGTTTTGAGATGGCTAAAGAAGGCACCCCAAGCTAGACACATGACGGTAAAGCCTATTGTCATGTCGGATGAGCAGTGAAGTCAAGCCAATGCATTGGTAAAGGTTTCTCTTTGAAGTTCTTTAGAAGAAACATGGATAAAGCTACAACAATTAGAGCCTTTGCGCGAGGAGATAAAGACAAAAGATGCGGAGATAGCGCGCATAACATAAGAGAGGGACTTCGCGCGAAGAAGAAGAGCGAAGTATTTATCGGCATTGCAGAGGAGATTGGGAATAATGTCATCATAGCAAAGCCACACTTGGAGACCAAGGTACCACAAACGTTTCCCTCAGTGATACATTATGCAAGAAATTTGGTGGACCTGGTACTTGAAGATGAACCTCTGCGCATGACAACGCCAAGGAAGTTGGAGCAACAAGGCGAGAACGAGAGAAAGCCTCGGTGATGTGACAAATTGCATCTTATGAAGGTCATTGCAAGCCCTACAAGAAGTATTGAAGAAAGCGAGACCAAGTTTTGAATATATACCTCAGAGGCGTTTATCTAAATGAAGACCCTAAAAGAAAGCAATGAGGTCAGAGAGCAATGAAGGATGAAGCATTGGGCATGTGAAATATTGTCAATGGTTAAACGAAGCGCGAGGCCTGGCAGTGCACAAGAGCCGCATAAGACTCGGTTGGAAGAGCTTGGAAAGTAAATTGCGCAAAAGATGGATCTTTTAGAAGGAAGAATGACATCAATGTCAGTGTTGTGTTGGTTCTACGAGAATGAAAAAGGAGAGATTGCGAGGGATGAGTTGGAATCCATTGTTGTGGACATTCCAGAGAAAGCAGAACAAGCACTCACTGAATGGCAGACCTTGGAGGCCGGAATAAAAGAGGAGTATCCAGAGTTGCTCCTTCAAACTGATGTAGAGGGTGCTTGCCTCTTAAAACATTCTTTATTCATCTACATTCTTTCTTATTCTTTCCATTAATATTCTTTACTACAATTTTTGAAAATACCCATTATCAGGCGACAATGAGATTAGTGTGGGGTAATGTTGATCAGAGAATACTTGTTAAAGATCACACAAGAAGTCCACGCGGGAGAGAAGGCCAGGATCAAGGGCACGGAGGGACAGGAAGAACCCGCGCGCTGAGAGGAAAGTTCAGCTTTTGGGACTTAGCCAATTTTGAGCATGAAGACCTATTTTTAGAAGATGGCGTGCGAGAACACACCAACAATGCAGAGACGTGCGCGCCACACATTGTCTATCTTTGGAGGATCGGATCGAAGTGTTTTGCATGGAGACAAGCTAAGAATAGGATTGTCACTTCAATTAACTGCAAGAGGTCTATAGATAGCACACTTGCATGTGTGGATATGCCTGTAAATGGCACGTGGCTATTAATAGCATGCGGCCTATTTCTGGAATAGATAAGCGGTGAAGGGCAAGTCCCCACCCTATATATATATATATATATATATATATGATGTGAAGCACATAGTAGAAGATATATATGAGAGATGGATGTGTGTGTGATAAAGAGATATACGATGGAATTATCGTAATGAGATCCATGCGCATCGGTATAGATTGACATTACTTGTAAGAAGCTTCTATTTTTATTTTTAGATGGAAGTTATTGGTGAATCTAAGTGTCATTCTTGTATGTAATTAAGTGGTGCATGTTCTTGATTCAATCATGATTATTGTTTAAGCTTGTTCTTTCATAGATCTGAATGTAGCATGCATGGTAGAATGTTGGATTGGTTATGGACATATATGTTTCTTCCTTCATCACGCTAACATCCTGCTACTGACCCTAAAGAGGACACAGTACCTTTGTGCGCTTCGGGTGAGCACTCGGTCTCGGGTGAGTGATGTGTCGGCGCAACTAGGGTGTTATCTGGTAAATTCTAGGCTGCATCACCCACACTCGGGATAGTTCAATGTTGTGCAATCACACCGAATGCCCCATCTCAAATCGGGCATTTCGGGGGGTGTTGTGATTCTGCCTTAACAAGAGTATCTAAGACTTTGTCTACCGCATTCTTGTTTTCAAGAATGTTGAAGGATTTGGACTTGTTTGTTAGTTTGTGTCTTGGAAGGATCCTTCTCAAATTCCCTCATGAGATAGTTTTGTCTTTTGGCTTGTTCAAAGGCCTCTTCTAGGGAAGTAGGAGAAAAGGATCTCACCTTGTATTGAAGGCGAGGTTTAAGAACTTGTAAGAAATGTTGAAAGAGGTTATCATTGGGCATGTTATGTTCTACTCGTGTGGATGGGTTCTTCCAACGCTTTACAAAGACTTGGGTTGATTCGTTCTCACGTTGATGATCGTTGATGAAGACTTTTATGTTGTTTTCGGGTAGATCGTGATATTGGAATTCGTTTACTATGGTTGTCACTAGGGACTCTAGCTCGACTATAGAATTAGGAGGCAAAGTATGGTACCAATCTAAAGCATCTCTTGTAAGTGTCCTTGTTAAGAGTTTGGTGGCAAAGTATGAATTGGTTATGATTCATCATCCAATCCTTGTAAAGATTGTTGAAGGCCTTGATATGAAGGGTGGGATCAGTAGACCCTTTGTAAGAGATAGATGGAGCAATGCCACCAATATTCATACTAGCAATATAGGGTGATAATGGTTCTTGTTGGACTGCTCACAAGACTTTGTTTTGAATGGGGGTTGAGTGATGTGCACCTCATTAGGCCCATTTGGCAAAGGAGGGGGTGTGGTCCCCCAAGAGCCCATTAGAGGGCATTTGACTAACTGAACCATGTTGGCTTGCATTTGGAGAAATTGAGTTGTTGTAGCGGATTGTTGGCTCATTTTGTCAATGAGTTGGAGAATGAGGTTGGTAGGGTTAGAATTGGAGGCATTCTCAAATGAGCCTATTTCAGTGGCTTTCCCCTTTTTTGCCCTATGGTCAAGTTATTCAGAGACAAAGTCGAGAAGACATTTACTGAATATTTCTTTTGATTCTCCCTTGTATTGAGAAAATTGAGAGAAATTTTGAATCTCGAGAGGATGGTCAAAAGTATCATCGTTGTGGCTTTCTTCTTCCTCATCCTCGGGTGAGCCATTGTAGTGGGTAGAAGGCTTTCTTCTAGTTACTCCTACTGACTTGTGATCCATACAAAAGGAAAACTCAAAGCATTAGGGTGATATGTCTCATGAAAAGTTTGCACAACAGAGTCGAGAGGACCCTATGACCGAGATACTCCAAGATGGAGTGATAATCAAATTTGAGAAAATGTTTGAAAATTAAGGTTTCGAGACACAATTGCTTGTGCGAAGGATGTACACGAGGGTTCAAGGGCATTTAGAAGCGAGATATGAAAAGATAGACAAGATCGGTCGTACATAAGGATATGCACATGGGCGAAGGCGTTCAAATGTGAGCAAACAAAGACAAACAAGATCGCTTAGGGGAGATGGTGTTTGTGCATATGGGTTGTCAAATTTGGAGATGGATGCTTTTAACGAGCTATGCTTGAT
This sequence comes from Taxus wallichiana var. yunnanensis, assembly GCA_018340775.1. Taxonomy (NCBI): domain Eukaryota; kingdom Viridiplantae; phylum Streptophyta; class Pinopsida; order Cupressales; family Taxaceae; genus Taxus; species Taxus wallichiana. The sequence goes on from CM031235.1 coordinate 176,822,611, forward strand.
TAAAAGGTCTGTAAGATTCACATTGGGTTTACCAAATTATATATGCAAGCCAAAGATGTGTCTTAATATCTTGCACTCTTAAATCATCTGTTTGACAATGGTATCGAGGCAACGAGTAGGAAACACACATGTACCAATATACAAGGGGATATATTTAAAGGGGCTACAGTGAGCGCTAAGGTCGCATATCTAGAGGGCAGTAATCCCTACACTAGGTCAACCTAGGGTTTCCAAGGCTCGTAGTCAAGATAGAGGAAGGAACCCTATTGAGATATCGATAGTTGGATGTGGAGAGGTATAGATACAACTAAAATGAAAGTGATGATAACTAAGGAGCTAATAATGAATAAGATTACTATGTTAAATAACATCCAAACATATGTAATACTAAGCTATCATATTACAATGAAGAAGGAGATGAACTTATGCAAAATGACAATAGATGATTAGAGAATTCACCTTTAACCTATAGGGTGGTCAGCGATGCATCTCTCTCCAAAGAAACAAAGACGCCGAGAGAAAGTTGTTATTAGGTAGAGAAGGGGAACATTGTTCTTGTCCTAGACTCGCTATAGGTGACCTAATAATGCAAGCAACCATCCAAGAAGAAGAGTATCCAATCCAATCCAAGAAAGATGCAAGATGAACTAAGAGCTAGGTGAGCAGATGTGAAGATGGTGCAAAAACAGAGCTAATGACAATCCGAAATGATTTGGCTTCCTTTTCTTATAAGTGTCAATTGAGGTGAGGGTATATATAGGACGCCATCGTTCGTAGGCAATGGCATCGGCCATGATGAAATACAATACCGACACCATCGCCCATAGGAAATGGGTGTCACCATACGTCTTTGAAAAGAGGTAAGTTGACGTGAAAAGTGAAAATAGTGTGTTGAGATCATGGATATGGATGAGAAAAGTGTAGAATGATGAGATGCAAGCAAGAAACTGTGAATGTGATGTGCATGAGACCTAGGAAGACAAGGATACCTAGTGCAAGGAAAACTAAGGCCAAGACCAAATAGCAACACTCTCTCTATGTATTGTCTCTAACCCATAATGGTTACGTGAATAACCATTCCCCATTCCCGACAGGCCCCTTAAGGCACCCACTCTAGAAATAGATGCATTAGTGACCCTTATCTGCACAAAGGAAATTGTTAGTAACATGTATGAAAGATGAAAAGTGAAAATTAGGTGTATACATTAGGCATTATAATGTAACTCATATTCCGTACAATCAAGCACGCACAATTGTCAATTGCACACAATCTTCTATACCACATTGTGCAAGTCCTGCAAATCCCATATGCACATACAAGTAGACACATACTTTGCAAACCATCCTTGTGCACAAGTGTTGTGCAACCCGTGCAACACCATCCACTACATGACAAAGCTTGCACAATGTTATGCAAAGCTAAAACATTCCCAACATTTTGGTGGTCATTAATCAAATATTCTTGTAAAACAACACCTCTAAGCAATGGTAGTTGGCATTACTTCAATCATTGCTTTCTCTTGTTATCATTTATGCACATGATAATTATGCTAGTTGAAGGATTACAGAGAAAAATGAGCCACAATTGCAACTTACATAACAAAATTTGTTGTGAGTGCAACTTTTGCTACAAATACAACTTCAAAATACTTTTGCTTATGGTACTATGCAACTTCAAAATTGGTAGATGTTCCTTGGGATAATTAGGGTGTGTTATGTTGATGTTAGATCACAACTTATTACAACTCCTCGATGTTGTCTTATAGCACACACAATCAAAGGATTTTCCTTGGGATATCTATGTGTGAAACTATAAATCTTGTATTTAACAAAGTGGTGAATAGTCTTAGGAAGTGGGAAATTCTTTGCAAAGCAAGTTTGACCTTCTTAAGCCTACGAAGTAAAACCAAACCTTTTGTAGCTCTTCTAGGCATGCAAAGCTCTCTTAAGGTTGAGAATCTATCTAAGCTTACAAAACTCTCTAGCCTTGTGACGCTTCAAACAAATTGTGAATGCTAGAACGGTTGGTGAAACTCAATCCAAGCCTAGTGAAGAGAGAATCTTCGCACATGTTGGAATATAGGCCCAAAACTCTTTTAACTCTTATGTCCGATGTTCAATTAACCTCAAATGTGGGATAGCTTGGAGATCTATGGATGTTCTTGTATCACTATCACTCGATGATGCCTCCCCTTTGGCAAAGTCGTCTTCTTTTGTTTGCATGAGAAGGATGTGTATTACAAGAATTTGATATTAGGAGTCTAATCAACATGTAAATGCTACTTGAACACATTACAAAACTAGATCAGAAATTGTGAGCACTCTCTACAAAACTTATTGCATGTCATTTGATTTTTGTTGTTTTATGAGATTCTTGAGCAGTCTTATGTTGCGGGGCCAATGCTATCTAGCTATTTTTGAACAAATCTTCTAGTGGTCATTGATCAAATATTGTTGCAAAGCAACACCCTCAAGAAGTGTTGATGTTATTTCGATCATTCCTATGTTCTTCCTATTGTCATTTTTACATGTGAAAAATACGTCAATTGAAGGCTTACGTAACTAGTCTAAACACAAATGTAGCTTACACAATGAAATGCACCATGAGTGTAACATATGCAACAAATACATCAAAACAATTCTAGCACATATGGTGTCAAAATGTTGCAATGTTGGTAGATGTCTTGAGACAATGAAGATGTGTTAAGTTGAGGTTGGATCGCTACTTATTACAACTCGCATGGTAAAAGGATTTGGCTTGTTGGGACATTCATTGCATGAAACTACAAATCTTGTACTTTGCAAAGTGGTGAATAGTCTTGAGAAGTGGAAAGAACTTTATAAAACAAGTTTGGTTGTGTTAGGCATGTGAAGCAAAATGAAGCTTGTGAAGCCCTCCTAGGCTTACAAATTTATCTCAAGCTTCTAAAACTCTCTAGACTTGTGAAGCTTTAGGTTAAGTGAGAAGCTTTCAAAGCCCAAAAATGACTTGCAAATCCCAATCCAAACCTTGTGAAGAGCAAAATATTGCACCTAAAATTGGAATCTTCACCGAAAAATTGGTCGACTCGTCTAAAAGATATTCAATTCAACCTCAAATGTAGGATAGCTAGGAGATCTAAGGATGCTCCTACATTACATTTGTTCTATGTTGTATCCCATTTAGCAATGTCTTCTTTCTTTTTGCATTACTTATAAGGTCCCTTTCTCCCCCTCCCATGTTTTTACTTTTGGAAATGGATGTGTCTTCTCATTTATAGGGAAATGCGTAGAAAAATACATGTTTGAAGATCTCAACCCCTAATTTCATATCCCATAATAGTCCTTCCAATAATAAAAGAATGTCGCACCAAACCTAAAATACTTGTTGAGAAGAACTTTGCTCTCAATGACAAAAGGAAAAGCTATTCTTAAGCCTCCCTCTCTCATTAGGAGGAAGTGAAGGAATTTGAATATACAAACAAGGAGTTGCAAGAGTGCAATGAATTTATTGGGAGCACATTAAGAAGACCATGGCTCCTATCCTCACCACCCTAAATACTCTACTCAAAGGAATTCAATCTTGGGAAGTACAATGTCAACAATGTCAAGATTGTGAAGTAACATGAGAAGGGAATGTATCCCGTGGAGAAGAAAGATGCAAATGGCCATGGCTATTGTGGAAATTATGAAAGTATTGATATTGTTAAGATAAATCAAGAGTGACCATTGGGTTCAATGCCAACATTATTAAAATGCATTGTAAATATAATGGGGGTATGGAGATAATCATAAGGCACAAAACGTGTTTCATGAGAATCAACAAATATCGATACGAGACCATGGTTACTACCTTACCACGTTGAAATGGGGTTTACAAAATATGGCTACCACACCTCCCATTGGTAATATTGTTTAAGCGTAGTACTAAGAAGGGCATCAATGGTGTTCCAAAGCACAATTAATTCTTCATTCAATATCTTATTGAAGGTTATATTTACAATAAATTAATATTTAATATTGTAAATATAATGGGGGTATGGAGATAATCATAAGGCACAAAACGTGTTTCATGAGAATCAACAAATATCGATACGAGACCATGGTTACTACCTTACCACGTTGAAATGGGGTTTACAAAATATGGCTACCACACCTCCCATTGGTAATATTGTTTAAGCGTAGTACTAAGAAGGGCATCAATGGTGTTCCAAAGCACAATTAATTCTTCATTCAATATCTTATTGAAGGTTATATTTACAACAAATTAATATTTAATGTTTAATTTTAATATGTTATTTGTAATTTTAAAGACTAGCTTTCAGCAATCAATCATAAGTAGCAAATTTAAACAAATATTAGTACAAAGAGTTTTGTTTAGATGGTGACAAATGAAATTGCAATGTCATATTGATGGGACATATCATGCAAAGTAAATAAAATAGCGCAGTCATTTGGATTTTAGATGTTTAAAAATTTGGCCATCATTGCTATCTAAAAGCTTTCGTAACAATTCAAAATTGTGAATAAACGCGCATGATTTAGAAAGATCGTATTGTGTTTTTGCATGTATTACAAATTATACACGTTTATTTTTGTTTTAGGAGATTGTTCTTTTTAATTTTTCAATGTGAGTTTTGGGGTGGTACTCATAGACATCTAAGGGGCATTCACATGTGTCCCAATCCCTATTCCAATCCATGTTCACCAGTAAATATATATGTTGCTAAAAACTCCATAAAATTACATGAGTTTTGGGTGTGTTGTTGTGGATAGTCTAACCATAAATAGGATTTACACGAGTTGTGCTCATCTATCGTATCTACTTCATAAGAATGGGATTGCTGGCCTCATAATAAAAAATAAAATTCATTTCTAATCTTATAAAAAAAAACTAAAAACAAAGGTTGCTTCTAATATTACTGAATATAAATATTTAAGTGTGCCTTTAATAGGTTTTGTTATAGCTTGAGTAGGTGTGATGATGAAAGCTTGAATATGGAGGAGTTGGTAAAAGTACCCCTAGAATCTAAAAAAATAATTACCAAAATAAAATGTGCCAAAAAAACCTACTAATTACCAAATTCAAAAGTTAAAAAAAGTTCTAAATCATATATCTTTGGTCGACTTTGCATCCAACTCTCTCGTGCATCAAATGATAAGCCCAGTAACACATGCATCTCAACTTTCCTAGTTAGTTTCACTACAACCTTATAGCTTCCTCGATCCCCATTTCGCTCACACCCACAAGGTCTTATGGCATCTATCCAACTAGTACTCACCATTCATCTGCATGCCATTCTTGTTGTGTTTATCAAATTTCCTTGAAATATTTTGCATTTTTGTTAAACTGTATTATTGTGTTGTGTGTTTATTGAGCAACGTCAAAATGATTGAGATTAGACCCTGCGACCTCCTATGTGTCTCTACAGCACCTTACTGACTCCACTGCAGTAATTCTTCAAATGTTGTTGCTTAAAATTTCTATATATCTAAGACTAACGAATATTTTGAGTAGGGCTCATCAAGATACATAATGGTTTGTATGGCATGTATGTGATGCCATTCATTTGGCATGCTGCTCATCAAGATACATCATGGTTTTTATGGCATGTATGTGATGCCATACATTTGGCATGCTAATTTGTATGTTGGATAGCCACTTGCTACATGCACAAGTCTCCACGCATCACCTTTGTCAATTTTATTTGTTGTTCCTCTTTGCTTAAACTTCATGTTCAAATTCATATATTCTTCACTCCCATCTAGCTGCTTCCTCTAAAAATCATTTGGATGTTCTTTCTTTTTGTTAAACTTTAGCCACACCTAACGTATTTTTGCTCTAGAAATTCTTCCATGCTCTTGTATCTCCTAAGGACTCGTATGCAAATAAAAGATTAAACTTCTTCCTATATATTTTTATTTCTTTTCTCTTGCTTATTGTTTAATTCTACTTTAGTTAGAAATGTTAATGCATATGGCATGTGCCTAAGAATTCTCCAGTAAGTTTGAGTAAAGCCAATGGGTGACCGATTCCTTTTTTTTTTAATGATTGATTCTAAATTGACATATGCTGCAATAAAGAAAAGTGTTTCAGATCTGCATAATATGCAAAATAAATACCACTTGTATATAGATCTTTAAAAGATGACTTGTTTATGGATATCTTAAAAATATACATGACTATGGGTCACTTCAAAGGATGAAAATTGTTTTTGTATCCATATTCTATTAAACCCCTTGAATTTTGAATGGTCATTTAAAAGGTAGAAGGTGTTTTTAGTTCCAAGAAACCCCAGATATTTGACGTATGAGATCCCCATTGTTATTCTCACAAGGGAATTAAGAGCTCGTGAGAAAATCACACTATGGTATTTTGCAGCATTATTTAAAAGGTTCTTTCAAGCAAAATCCTTTTCTTCTCTGCTTTTAAAGTTTTCATCTCTGCACAGGGCTGCTGGTGCTTTATTATTTATTATTGAGTATATGTGCTTTAGCCTCTAAAGCACTAACAACTTTTCAACAAAGGATATCAAGTAATAGTGACTAGTGAGCAATATGGAAAAATGAAAATATCAACAATGGAGGTGATGGGAAACTCCAAGGAAGGAAACATACAAGAACTTTACGAGAAAAATGTTATTTGTTCAGCTATGGTATTGTGAATTTGTTATTTCGTGAATCTTTGCAACTTGTTCCTCAACTTGTGAATGCACTCTTTCCCATCCTGTTCCAACAAACTCTCTTATGACATCGAATCTGGCATCGTATTTGAAATTCTTTGCAATCCATGTTAGTCTTTCAAATCCCATGATTACCTAAGGTTCATTTCATGGAATCGTAATCGTAAAAGTTTGCACATTCAGAAGCCAATAATAAATACATGAATCCGCTGAAATACTTTTGATGTTCCACAAGAAGAAACTGGAGATTTGGTAATTTGCAAATAAAAATGGTCATGACAAATCCAAGCATACCTCATGAAGCTTTTTGTTTCGCTTTTAACAATGTGAACCCAACAAAAACCATCAAGAAGCTAAGGAGGGCAACCCCAGCAAATGTAGGTATTATAATTGCGTACTCCCTTGGTAGAAAATATTTATGCACAAAGTGATCACTATCCACAAAAGGCTGCAAAGAAATGATACAGGCAAAAGGTTATGCCTGGTTTTAAATTGAGTATAAGCTATGAATTACATTATTGAAAGATATCAAACTGAAAACTAATGAACAATTTTAAACAGACACCAACAGACATGGAGGGAGAGAGAGAGAGAGAGAGAGAGAGAGACCAGAATGATCACCCAGAATGTGTAGTATGCAAATAGAGAGGAACTAAAAGAGAGCATAAAGAAGCCAACTGCCTTGTCTCCCAAGTCCATCAGATGGATTACTTAAGCGAGCCTCTTAAATGCTATACCTGTCAAAATAACTAGATGTGTCAGTTGAGGCTACTGTTTCCTTACAAAAGTTCACATATATCCATGCAATATTCGACACAAAAACCTTCTCAAAAGAAAAGAACATTATGGTTCATGTTAATATTTAAACACTAAGAATGCGGAAATTTTATTATATATATATATATATATATATATATATATATATATATATATATATATATATATATATATATATATATATATATATATATATATATATATATATTTATTTATTTATTTATTTTAATGCATCTTGCAAGCTTGACAAAATCCAATACCTTAACTATAAAACAAAACAAAAAATGATAGGCTTGGCCTTTTAACAAATGCACATAAAACGGAAAAAACAGATGGGCTTGGCCTTGTAACAAACGGACTATATCAAGGCAGTTATGCATTTCAAGACTTCCCTTGAGATACCTGGGTAAATGATCAAAATTAAACCAAAACCTGCTCCGTGTTTAAATCCTCTCCCTGGACGCATGCCTTCCCCTTCCAATTTTCCATGCACATTGATCATTGCCATCAGTACATCCTTCTAAATTATCTGTGCCAGACCTCTGATGTGGGGCTGAATGCAAAAAAGCTAAACGACTGGAAAGAAGCTTCAATTAGCTTTGTGGATGCAAATCATACGGTATGTGTAAGTTATTGCAGAGGTCCTGCCAGGCATTCCCGTAGACTCTACAGAAATGACACCTTCAAAAAGATCACATCAAGCTAACAAGCACAATCTCAATCAATAGGCAAGATAATATGTCAAAATCCTGTTAATAGAAAACTGAATAAATAATGCAATGGACATCATATAAATCTTCATGCATTTTTTTAATCACCAAGACAGAAGCTCAATGCACATTGCTTCACTGTTTGAGACATGACCTCAGCTCCGCAGTCTTATCTGTTCCAGTAACACTGTTGGATACAACTGAAGTTGAACATGCTTGTGATCCACTTTTTTCCAGCAGACGTGCAATTCTTGTCCCTTACTCTCTATTGATATACACTAGAGACCCAATGTGATTTGCTGAATCTCTCAAATTTAAATCTAAATCATCCCCTTATACTGCTTATACAATATGAGCAAGACCTGTATGACTGTATCTCTCTTGGCTGCTGGAACATAAAAATCTGAAACAACGGTATGAACTGCTTATTCGAGATCAAAGATATGAACATGAATGAAGGTGGACAGCCCACTAGTGATCCTACTCAGCATAAGATAATTAGGATTTAAGGCATTTACACAAACTTCGGGGTTTCCTAATACACATATGGACATGTTTGACTTATTGGAATTTAGTCTTCAACTCTGAACTCAGCTAAAATTAAGCAGGCAAAAATTGTAAGGAGCAGATCTTATGACTTTGAGCTGTTTGAATTTTGAAAGGAAGCGGTAACAACTGTCGTTGGGCAGACATAATTGAAGTTTTTGCATCTCTACAAAATCAATCTTAGTAAGTAAGCCAAACAGCGGCAGCAGTTAGGCAGACAATAATAAAGAAAAATGCTGAAAGCAAGGGTCACAAGACTGCAGATGAGACCCTGGATAGGAACAGGATCCAACAGAGCTATCTGCCCAAAACAGTTTTCAGTACATGACACGCCAAAGTAGTTGCCAATAAACTGGTAGAAAATTGATAGTTCAAAGGCCATTTCATTAAAGTGAATTCCCTTGAGCCCGATGCTTTAACAAAGGCATTGTTTTATGGTTAGCACATTGAAATACATTAGCTGAGTGAACAATTCCTTGTCTTCTTCACTGTGGGTGTCTGATATATCACCAAGGTAGTTTTTGAGAATAGTTTGTGGCATTAAGCAACTTTCCTCTTTCTTTGGATGGACCAAAAGGGAATGGCAATCAGCTACTCAAGCTGTTGAGTTACTTCAGACACTAGGAAGAGGGTGCATTCAAACAGGCTTTGGAAAGGAAGAAGCAAATAAGACAGTCTTAAGTCATGGAGACTGACTCGGACTATTTTAATAGGAAACTCATTAGCCAGCCATTTTATGTCTAGCACGTTGAAATGCATTAGTTGAGTAGACACTTCCTTGTCTCCTTCACTGTGGGCATCTGATATATGGTCTGATATATGGCCAAGGTAACTTTTGAGAATCTTTTGCAGCATTAAACAACTTTCCTCTTTCTGCAATGGACCAAAAAGAATGACAATCAGCTAAACATGCAGTTGAGTTACTTTGGACACTAGGAACAGGGTGCATTCAAACAGGTTTTGAAAAGGAAGAAGCAACTAAGGCAGTCTTAGCTCATGGAGTCTTGACTCGGACAATTTTAATAAGAAGCTAATCAGGTAGGGGCCTCTGTACATCTGGCGGAGTCGAGCCAAAACCTCAACCGCAAGACATGCAGATGGAAGCTGGGATATCCGGCCCCAGTGTTCCTTTTTAATAGGTGTGAGAAACTGTGTTTTCCAAGCCCTAATGTAATTTGGCTCATTTTGGTGTACTACCTGCATTTTTATGAATTTAATGTATTTGATACACTTGTGTAAAATTGGTTGCACAAAGACATTTTTGAATTAAAAGATTCAGAATTTTATTGTATTCAGAATTTTAAAACCTTATTTTGGAAAATGTTGTTATCAGGCGCTGCATAGCAGGGATATATTAAATTTGGTCGATCGTAGTCATTATTTACTTTCTTATCTTTTAACCAATGAAAACAATGATTTCTTAGACCTCCAAATATTTTTCTAATTCTTTTGCAGTTTCTTGATATAAAATTGGCAGCAAAGACTGGAATAAGATCTCTATTGACCTTTCATCTTCCAAAGGTAAAATTCTTGAAACACGTGTAATTTTAAGCCATAGCAAGCCAAACTACTATATTATGCAAAATTAAACCAACGACATTACAAGAATTAAAATGACATGGCTGTGATAGAGGCATCCATGCTTAAACATTACTAATACCATGACACATATTTGTGGAAGTAATATGTGATTTCATCTTTCATCACCTATTTTCTGTACGAGCCTTCCATCCCTATATCCCTTGTGTACATGACAGAAATTCTTAGATTTGATCTGTATATCCAAACTGTTTCCCTGCAATATGAGAATAATGAAATGAAAGTTGCGCAAACCAGAGGGGACAGTTCAGCAGTCCTGCATTCCTATCTTGATTCAAACCCACTAAGCTACCCGCTTACTAGTTCCAGCCAAACCAGCCCAAAGGCCGAGAAATGTAAAACTGAATCCAATTTGGTAGATAGGTCATGGGCGCTTTAAGTCATTTGTTAATTTTATGGCCATTGCAAAATCATTGGGCAGACATTTTAATTTGAAGGGGATATAATGCCAAACCAACCCAACTCAACTCTGGTAAGTCACAATTTTTATGTCAAAATTTTATGTTTTTATAATTATTTTCAGTATCACTATGAGGAGAAATTCCAATTGTGCAAACAGGATTGAAATTACGAAGTATGACTGATATTGAGAAATTAATTGTTGAATGGGTGTGATGTCCCTGATAAGACTGGAACATTAACTCGTAACAAGCTTACTGTGGAAAAGTATCTAGTTGAGGTCATACATCAACTATGTCCAAATGATTGAGCTTTCCTGTAAAGATCTAGGCCAGAAATCAAAAGTGCTTATTATTTTGTCAACAGATTGACAGGTATTTGCAAAAGGTGTTGACAAGGATACAATGGGCTTGATGGTTGCTACAGGGTTCCAATCAGAGAATCAAGATGATGTTGATGCAGATACTGTTTAAATTCTTGCCGTTCCAATGGAGGTAACCAGACATAGCGGATTAGTGATTCATATCCTAGTATAGATTGAAGGACTTGTAGAGATGGAAGAAACCAAGTAAAGGTACTAAATCCAACACTAGAGTATCCCATTTTGAACATCAATATAATAGAATGATCCAAGTTTGTTTAACATTGCATTTAATTAAAGATATAAGGGTTCACTACTCGCTTAAATATAATAGCAAATTCAAAATCGTGAAAGCGCAAAGGAGCTGCACAAATACAACTAGCATAGATATCTTAAATACATCTATCTAAAATACGCCAAGAGATATCAATCTCGAGGCACCTATCTAGTTATGCTAGATATTACTATTTTTTGATTGAATTCTCCAAGGAAAAAGGAAAAAAAAAAACATATAAGTGACAATTCAATGGAAGTTAAATTTATGGATGAATTGTCATGTGACAGTTAAATGGACGTCAAATTTAATGTCAAGAATAAAAGTGAACAACTCACTCCATTACAGCCCTGGCTGTGAAGAGCAACTCTCAGAATTTTACAGAACAACAATCATTCTTCTCAATCAATTCATACAAGAATTACTTACAAAATAAATAGTTGATAGTAGTCCTATAAACAAGGAACTACAACAAACTAAAACTACTACTATCTCTCAAGCCTATTTACGTGTGTGGTTATAACAACCACTATTCACGTAAATCATATAACTCATTATACAACAACCCTCACCAATTTACTAATGCATATAAATGGAGCACTAACAATATAATTTCCTAACATTCCCCCTTAGTGCGAACATGGGGAAAACCTGCCTTATACTTGCACTTGCTCATGATCAGTGATTTTCACAGGATGATCACAAACCTCAAGGATGGTTTTGCAAATAGTTGACCATCACACCACTAAACACAACGCAAAGCATACCGCAAAAACTGAAAGCAAATAATCACACCACAAAAAAGTCACCACAGTTGATATGCGGCCTCGTCGTTTGGCAACTAACGAGAGGTCGCTGATTGAACTCCAACCTCCATTTGTAATTAGTGGAACACATGCAAATACAATGTTCCTCTTCTATTCCTCTAATCAGAATTGACATTTAGCAGTCCTTACCTCAATTTCGCAGGGTTTTTGCTTTCTTTGATGAGGAAAAAGCTATGCAAGCTTATTCAGCTGCCTTGAAATTTGATCAAATATTAGGTGCTGAATATTTTGTTGTTATGCCTTACTTCTGTGGTATTCTCCCATAAACAAATTAAAATTAAAAAGTTAAACCCTAATTTTGATGTAATAATTTTTTTAAAAATTTATCATGACATTTGTGACTTTTCATTTGGCATTTGTTGGCATTATATAAATTATTAGTAGCGTTTTGTGGTTATTGTTTGTTATACGCATACTTTGTGGTTAATTCCTATATATCAGGCTAGAATTTATATATTTTTTGTACTGCCGTATCGGAATCACCGTATCCATGTTTTGGATTCTTTTTATCCACACCCATATCCAAAATGTATTAGCTACTTGGGCCACATTCATGCGCAAGCAGAGAATTATGCACTCAGGGAAGGGATCTCTTGGTTAGCCTTGCATGGTCTGACTCTCAATTTAGTGGCTTATAAATGAGTCAATGGCTGCCAATTAATGAGTATGATATCACTGTCTCTTTGGTAATATTATCCATCTTAAAATATGTTCCATATTCTCTTCTAATTGACAATGCTTCTACCATGCTATAAGGTTGAATACCCTCTCCGGGTCATGAGGGAGTCTTTATCCCAGAAAAGATCATTATTCAGTACTCTTTAATGAGCATCATTTGCAACCTAGTAACTTGGTACTTTTTGGGAACTGAGACTCTAGAGAAAAGGGCATGGGCAGCTACAGTTTAAAAATGTACTCATTTCTGGTGAGCAATGATCTTAAAACCCATGAATGTGAATTTCAAAAGCCTATGGTTGGATCTAGTTAAGAGAAGGGTGAGTTCCTGTTAATGGGTACCAAGAGGAATTGGCAACTTAGGTTAAATGTGCAATGTTTACAGTTTAACATACCACTGCAAACGGGTGATGTATGTTGTGGGTAATGGTACGAAAACTTGACAATCAATAATTATTGATCCAGTCCAGTAGGGCAAACCATATTGTCGGGTACGCAGAGGTGACAGAATTTGAATTTTACGTGCACATATGGAAGCATGCTTGGTGCAGGACCCCTTTGCTTCCATCCCTGTGTTAGTTGAATCCCGGTCGGCAGGATCACATTCAAGCCGGATGCAAGCATTGTGGTAGCGCACGTTAGAGGGGTAGATCTGCACATAAGTGTAGAGAGATCTCCTTAACGATCAAGGATTAAAACTCGGAGGAATTAATAAGTCAGAGCAAGCGTTGTCCCGAAGTGTCTCCTGCTCAAAATCATTAATTATGAAACTCTTTATGATGATGCACCGCAGTATCATGTTTGAAATCTGTATTTATGAATGCTGTACTTTTGCACGTGCATTTATAAATGATATGCACTAGCATTGGAATCTTAGGTGGCTCTTGTTTGGCTACCTTGGCTGGGGTGGATAGGGCACCTTACTTACAATTGGATTGGATTTTAGGACCCACTCTTCCCTTGTTATAACAGCGTAAGAACTAATAGATTTGACATCTTGCTGTTCGGCAGTTCTCATGAAAACCTGTATTATGGTCAGATGACATGGCATAGGGTTTCAGCCCTAACAAAATTGTAACATTTATAGCATTGAAAATTTATGTAAGATAATTATGGACATGGATGATGAGCAGAGCTGTTGAAAGGACTTTTGTTGCATCTTCACACTGCTGAAATGCAATCATGAAGCATTGTTTAACAATTTAGCAATATTTGATGGCAAACCCATATGTTCAGAGGATCCATTGCATGAGTTAATGAAAAAACAATTAACACAATTAAATGTAGCTTAGTAAGTTGGGAACTGAGAATTGTTGCCTAAGAATATTGGCAGTTAGCCTATGCAGTTACCCCTAGGTTGCCAGGAAACGAGTACGGGTTCGAAACGCAGAAATGCTGATTTTCAACAAACCCTTGGGTAGAAAATGGCACGGAAACATCCATACAATATATTATTAAAAAATTATAAATATAGATTACAAAATGAATAATACTCATTTTTAGTCCACAAAAAATAAAATACTTTGTATTCATGAAAGTTCAAAGCATTCGACACACTTGAATTTTCATATGTACATGATTATATCTAGATTCTAGAATAAATCATCTAGATTTTCCTCGAGAACATCTGAAACAGAAGTATCTAGAGTTTTTATTTTTATTTTTCGCATTTAAAAACAGAAGTACCACTGAAACGGTATATGGAAACGTCCCAGGTACCTGCCATACCCGGGACTTTTTTGACGTTTCGGAAGTGTTTCGGGCATGTACCAGGACCCATACCAGTACCCTGTACACCCGTACACTGCCCTGGTTGGCGTTTCCAGGTATCCGAGAGATACCCAAACCCAGACAACTTGATGAACTTTAAAACTGAAAGCAATTATGATGTGACAAGCTACTACTGATGGTTGTTATGTGATATTAAGGTGCTGGTGAAAGAAACAGTTAGTTTGGAATTTTTCAAAATGTTTCAGAGGTATGAGGGTAGCATCCAGTCGACCAATGCTTTTTAAGCGTTGGGAAATTCTGACTCCCTTTCCAATTATGAACATTAAAAGTATGTCTTGCCATGTTAGAGATGCATTTCACATAGATTATGGAACATGTAATTTCTAGAGTAACGAGCCACTACAAACTTAATATTTCTCCACAAACAGAAGGGTCTTATTTCAGGTTAAATGTTTAGTTACCATATTCGTACGAACACAGGCCAAATTCGGTTCGGGACAAATTTTTAGGAAAAAACGAACTTGTTCGGTAGATTCGTTTAGGTTTTGACTCTAAAAAATTTCCGTTGAATACTAAATAAATAAAATACTGAAACGAAATCCCAAAGCGTTGGATTCTGGAAAAGTTAAAGCTCGAGTAAAAAATGCAAAAAGAAATTAAAAAACCCTAAACGCAGCATCATGTGGAGGAAAAAACAAACCCTTCACACCAGCGACCAAAAACACAACCCACGTGTTGTGATTTGCAATAAAAGTGACGGCCTCTGCAATTTCATCCAAGCTCAGCACGTAAAAATTAATCTGTAAACATATTTGAGTTTCCGTGTAATCGTGTTTCTTTTTTTGCGAGGAGTATATGTATCAAGGTTAAATATTAAGAATAATATTATTTTAAAACTATCTACCTATCGTATTATTATTTACCTTATTTTTTTGTTCGAGAGTAGCAGCATGTGGTTTAATTAAAGCTTAAGAGACTTAGAGTATTCAAGTAATGGGTAATAATAATATTTTATTATTTAGATACATATTAATAATTTAATAGCAATATGTAGAGATATTAATACTTAGAGACCTATTAAGTATTAGTAATCCGTAATAGTAATACTTAAATTTATTACGGAATGTTTAGTAATTTTATTAACTAGTTACATAAATTTAATTATTTTAGGTTTAACTTTTAGTATATTACTAATAAGTATTTTATTTTTATAACTTTTTTGATAATTATTTATATTTATATTTTTTTAAATTATAATTTTTTGAGCCAAACCCAACCGAACCGAATTTTTACAAAATTCGAACTTCCGAACTTTCTTCCTTATCTGAACAACCCGAACTTTTCGAACATGGTAATTATGTAAATGTATTTGAAATTTGCTGATATGTGTGAAGTAGTTTGATGTGGTCAATAAACAATATGCAGAGAAGAGGAAGACTCTATGAGGTATTTCTTATTGGTTAGCCTCCAATGTCCTGGCTAAGAGGTAGGCCGCAAGATTAGATATTGTGTGTTTTGTTGTATAGCTCTTTTGACAGGCCAGAATCTTGACTGTGTATGCTTCAAATAGGTGCAGAAGATAATATCTAGGGGGTGACTTGCAAACTCCCTCCAATGGATATAGCTTGAGTTGTCAACATGGAACAATGGGCTCGAAATACGGAGATGGTTGCTCACCTGAATAGTCCAGCATGGAATCGGTCTAGGCAAGCATTGCATGCTATTCATCTCAATTGGAAGAATAAACATACAAAAGTGGGGAAATCCAGGATTCTTGTCAGGCTGGATAGGTTCTAAGGTTTCTCTGACCCCAGTTAGTACTCTAGCTCCTCAAATTGAAGTTCTGAAGTTATTACGTGAGTGTCAGTTCTCATCATTTCCCAATAGAGATGTCTTGATCTATCTGCCTTGTAAAATTCTAAAACTTTACTTGAGCTCAATGTTAGGAAGAATAAACATGGAATAGGGTGTGATCCTAGGATTCTTGCCAAGCTGGATAGTATCTATGGTTGCTTTGACCTCATTCAGTATTCTAGCTCCTCAATCCAAAGTTATTAAGTTTTTACATGAGTGCCAGTTCTGATCATCCCCCAATAGATATGTGTATTGATCAATCTGCCTTGAAGAATTTTAAAACTTTATTTGAGCTTAATGTCTGTCATCTCAATTGAGAGGACAGTTGGAGGCCTACCAATGTAGTCTGGCACCTTTTCCTGATCTTACATTAAGAAGCGGCATTTTGTATGTTGGGTAGTAGCTATTCGTACAACAGTTCAATTTATGAGGGGTTGGTGATAATAAATGCTTCATAGAGAAAGGAAAAGGAAAAAGATGTTTGAGTACAATTGAGCCATAAAAGAGCCTGCTGAATGAGAATTACTCCAACCCTCTGCTGGAGGAGGAGATTCTAAAATTAGAGAATTTACTATGTAAGACAGTAGTAAAGAGCTGGAGGGGTGAGAATAGGAGTTGGACACGCTTGTGCTGAATAGGGAGATGAACCCTGAGAATTCTTTTGTAGTTTCCTCAAACAGAAGCATATTGAGAACAAATTTCACTTTTGTGATGGAACTTTCACAGAAAAAAAGAAAGAATGAATAAAATCATATTTAATGTCCACAAGAGACAAAAGCCTGTCATCGGACGTGGAAGTACATTCCGTTACAATAGGAAAGTGCAAGGGTGAAATTAGAACCCTATGTTCTGAAAATAAACCAAATACTTAAAAACAAGACTAGAGGGATGCAGCTAAATCCCAAACCATATGATCTAAATCAAGTAAAAATAGTCATGTGAGGAAATATCCCTTCAAGCAAATGGAACAAGAAGCTGGTTAAGAAAAAAATCTGGAGGCCAAGACTAGAAACTGGTATTGTCACGTATCTGTAGCAAGCATCAAGCCAGAAGATTTCCAAGGAAACCAAGGCGACCTTCTAGGACAATTTCTTAACCTTTTTCGCACTTCAACACCAGACCATAAAGGCAAATGCGAAACAAAATAAACAGATTAACAGGTTTGTCATGACGCCAGTCAAATAATTGAGCTATCAAACTGCAAGAGTGGCTATAACCTAACCCATATAACATTGCAAATTTGTATGAATATTCATAATCCAGAAGCCAAAGCTAAACAAAATTGACTCAGTGCAATCATAGAAAACCAAAATACAGAAAGCTGGGCTATATAAGACCAAATTTGACCGACTCCTCCAAATTCCTTAAGCACCAGGGTTCATAAGCCCAAAGTTCCTAGACCAATGACTCCAAATTCGTCAGGCACCAGGGTCCATAAGCCCGAAGTTCCTAGACCGATGACTCCAAATTCCTCAGGCACCAGGGTCCATAACCAGATAATGGTCCAACAACCAGTTGGTTAGGATAAACCCTATTGTCGGCTATGCAAAGTTGACGGTAATTATGGGTGTTACCGGGCACATGTATGGGGATCGTGGGGTGGATTCTCCGTGTGCTCATCCCCAGACAGCAGGATCACATGTAGGACAAATGCAGCCACAGCAGTAACGAACATTTGGAGGTAATTTCCTAAGTGGTTGAAGCTCAAAATCAGAGGATGAATAAGCCAAGCAAAGCATTGTCCCTGGGCATCATCTGCTCAAAATTCACAGCCTTCATGACTGTGAGATGATGTTGATTCCCTTCAGTGCTGCCATGGTTTCAAGATTTCTCAGCCTGCAACTAATTCCTCAGGTTTATCTCAGTGGTCAGTCAATAATATTCTAGAAGACTCCAAGGAGATCAAGGCAACCTTCTAGGACCAGTTTTAGACTGTCTTTTCACTTCAACACCAGATCATGATAGTAACAACATTTTAGAAGTTTATATAGGAAAATGCCAAGCAAAATACATGGGTTAAAAGGTTTTTCATAACATCAATCAAATAACTCAGCCATCAAACACAAAAAGTGGCTGTAACCTAATCCATGTAATCCAAATTTGAATAAATATTCATAATCCGGAAGCCAAAGCTGAACAAAATTGGCTTAGTACAGTGAGAAAACCAAAGTATAGAAACCTAGGCTGTATCAGACCAGATTTGAAGTAACCATTGATAGTAAACAATATGAAACAACAAAATTGAAATCAGAAGGAAGATTGGCACATTGAGACTATATTCCCAGCTATAAAAGTAGTTCCCGCTGGGATTACTATGTGTGGCATTAAGTTGATGCTCCACCTGTTCCATTTGCTGTTCCACATTCTTGTTATAAGCTCAAGTTCATGGACCAACGAGTCCAATTTCCTCAAGCACCAGGGTCCATAGCCACATAGGGGCCCACGGCCTTCAGCATTGTAGGATGATGCCAATTCCCTTCTCATGCTGCCATCATTTCAAAATTTATCAGCCTACAACTAACTCCCCAGGACTTACCTGAGCACTCAATCGATAAGATTCACGTGTCAACAGGGATATACTACATTTGATGCCCAAAACTGTTCTAACCCTAGTAAAGCAGTCTTCATCACTTATTTTACTCTATGCCTCTAGGCTGAAAAACAGTGGTGTGCAGTAAAGCACTAAAACATAAACTTAAAGAACCCCAAGGGCCCAACCCTGTAATTACAGTCAAAACATGCCTCTGCTATAATATATAAATTGAACCTCATGCAGTGAGTGTATGTCATGGACTCTAAACAGGGCAGGCAGTGGCCAATAGTAAGGAGGGCAGAATATAAACTTGTAGGTAAAGGTTCTAGAATTGGTAATCAAACAAATCATCCAGTAACAACCGTAACTTCCAAATACAGCATTTGTTGAGATGTTGGACAACATACTGTGTTGTTGTTGCTGCGGTTAGACTCTGATGACAGTTATCTTCCAATCTGTCCTCAATACTGCCGGTTTTCAACAGGTTTTAATGAAGATTGGCTATGTATGAGGCCTCAGTCTTGACATGCTTGATAATTCACAACCTAAACCCTCCATGATCTACTTGGCCATTCAGTAGTCTGTAGATACGAATAACAGTGATCAAATGAACTGGTCTAACATGAGCTTGAGAGGGTGAAATAGGTTTCGTGCCCAAGCATGTCTGCTTTCATATTTCACAGTTGTGCAGGCATCCTTTTCGATGAGCATCTTGAAGTGGCTTAAACTGTTAAGTCTTGTTAGCTTGGCAGCTCGTTCTAATAAATCTATCCTGCTTCCTGCTTCATATTTCACAAATGTGGAGGTATCCCTTTCAATGAGTATCCTAATGTGGCTTAACTTGTCAAGTCTTGATAACTTGGTGGATCGCTCCAATAATCTATCCTACTCTCTACTTCACCCATGTGCAGCTATGCTGTTAATGTGCCTGGAAATGTGTTTGAATTTAATGGATGAAATTTTTTAAGTTAATTTTGACCTAATTATACCAAGTTTTACAACCTGCAAGCAGGGGTTAAATTTGACGCCCATTTACACGTTTTTTTATGTTTTTAACCGTAAAATACAGGTAAAATAGTATTTAGCACGTATCAAAGGATGGGCAATTTGTTTTGCAAACTGTCATATTGACGTTTACTTTATAAATTCAGCCGTTTCAAAATTTATATGAATAATATATATGGTTTTGTAGTTTGCAGCCAAGCTTGAAAAGTTTTTTTTAAAATTAATTTTTTTAAAGTCTGAGCCTCGAGGGAACTTGAACTGTGTGTGCTCAGCGTGAGATTGGGAAGGCACGATTGTCGAAGAGTGATGTGCCTCCACTCGAGTCTCCGGGCATTGCACAACTACTAATTGGAAAGACGAAAGGGACTAATAATGACCCTCCATGACCTGTCAAGTGACAGTAAATGTTGTTAGGTGTCACTCCTTTTTGGGGATTTCAAGTTGCCACCCTGTTAATTCAAACAAAAATTCACAGGTTTTCTTTTTAGACTGTTTTCTTCTTAGCTCACGTGCCTTTTTAGATGACCACTGCATTGCTAATGTAAAAATGCCCTCTCCCTCCTCTCTCTGTATTGTATATAATAGAATTTATATTGTATGAGAATGTTGGGTTTGGGTCTGACAAATAGCATGGTGCAAACTGGTGGACGGATGAGATTGGAACGTTGTTTTGAAAGTGAAGAGTTTTTCAACAGGGATGGAGCTTTTATAGCGGATTGGTTCAGTAGCTGGGGCTGCAAAATATTATCTTGATCTTCACCTACAAGAGGGTCACTGGAACAATTCTCATCTCGGATATGGACTCATTCTATAGGTAACTGCACATACTTATTTTCATCCTTATGGGTATTGGGTTCTTTATTTTATTTGGCCGAGTTATATTTCATATTTTATTTTTGGTGAAATAGTAAATATTGGGTGGGGATGTAGTTGGGATGAGTATGAATGATTTCATTCTTGCTGCTAAAATAGACCAGATTAACATATCAGACTTTATCCCTTGCAAAATGGGTCTAACTTAGTCTTTTACTTCAAAATGTTGTTTTGGTGCGTTGCAGTTTTGATGGGGAAATGGCTTTGTTCATGCTTTAATTTCACAATTGTTAAAACTAATGAAAAAATTAATATTCCTGTATGTCAATCCATTAACGAACCCACTTTCCTTTCAAGGAAAACTTTTATCTTGCTCTCTAATTTTTTGGGGGAATAATTTCCTATGCACATTATCAAAAACCTTCAATCTAATTTTTGTGAAAGATTTTTTTTTGCAATTAAGATGTTTTCCTAGCTATATATTCTCACATCCATACACTATTTAATGATTATATTACCAGACTTGAATGATTAAAAAATACTCCATTAATTTGTTTTTACGGAATGTAAAAATATTGTCAACAAATTTTAGAATTGAAGGAAACTAAAAACTATATCTTGAAATTTAGATGATTCGGGCATATTCCCAACTCACTTCATGCATAAAATCTAATCCTAATTTAATAAAGTAATGGAATCTGACTATATGTAAGGAGGACAATTTAATATTATAACAATTATGTTTCTACGGCCCAACGCATTTGAAACATGTATAATATAATATTCTATATATTTTTATTTAATATCAATTTTGCCAATGTCATATTTTGCTATTATATTAAACATTTTCTATTTTGAATATTTGAAAATATTTTCGAGCCGAGACAAGTGGGGTTGGACTATGTCCAGTTTCCTCTTAGTTGTCACTTGTGTCTCTATTTCATTTATTTTATGGGTGAAGGTAGGGGTTATATTTAATGCCCACTCTGGAATAGATTAAGTGTCAAGACAATGAAGCCTTGAAAGTTGAGATTTTTTAGTTCAATTGATTCGGCAATGAAAAATTATAATTTCTAACCATTTAAAATTGTTTTTGACTTGTTACATTTGGTGTGGGTGTCATACTATTAACTAAGTTGGAAAGTGGGAGATTATGATTCAATGTTGGGATGAGGGATCACCTATAGGAAGTTGTAGAATTTAGAGAGCTCACCCACCAGATTGAATGAGGAGTAGGGGATAAATATCATGCTTCTATATCAATTTCTTCTAGTGCATAATACTTGGTAAGAAGTTTTAATGCATTATTTTCCTTTTTTTTGCTTTTTTCTCAAATTTGAATGCAATGTTTCATAGAAATAGATCGAGTACTTGTCATTGTTAACATCATCTCAATATCACATAATTATTGTAGTAGTGGATTGAATACAAATGCATATTTCCAATGTTTTAACAATCAAACATGTAGATGTAGATTCAATGAAAATGTACATTTCCAACATTTCATTTATAATCACACTATGTGACTATACAGAATCCCTATATACTCTACAAAATATCTTCAGCTATTCCAAACCTACATGTTAGAAGGTAAGCCAAACCACTTTCATGGATCATTTTAAAAATATTCACTATGACACATGTAGGATGTCATCGCATGGCATATCCTTTTCATAGGTGGCATAAAAAAATAAGTGGTGAAGTCATTGATTTGTGATCCACTAGTCTACGTCTTTGTCAATGAGATGTGGCTTTTATGTCAGCAATATCTCTATTTTATATGGTTTTGGTATTTATTTGAAAATCATAAAAGTCAACTCTAAAAATTAAACGTCATGCGCAAGGTGATATTAGTCGAAAAGCCATCACAAAAAAATTTCTTGACAGGCAGGGGTGACCGTCAAATTTAACCCCTGCCTGCAAGATATCTTCTCTAATTTTGCACAGATAGCTAAGAGATATACTGCTAGGTTTCAATCATTCTCAACTTCTACATCAGTGATGTGTCATTTGACCGGATAGCTAAGACCTATGTCACAAGGTTCAAGTTGGAATTCATGTTTGATGAGGATAAAGTTTGGTTCAAATTCGCCAATGTATAAAGTTCCAAAAAAAGCGTCTTTAAGTTTGAATAAAAGAATTTTTATCATTTTTATTTCTAAAAAACGATGCATAAATATGTTAAAGGAACAGATTAGAGAGAACTTTATGTTCTTTGTTTTCACTCAGTATATGTATATTTACACATTTATAAAATAGTGCAAAAGCATGTCAAAAACTTCCCATGTAAAAAGAATGAATAACTTGAGTTCTTTTTCAATAAGGGTTAAGTTCGGCGAAGCTCAAACATTTTCCATAAAATCCGGCATACCTCGTGGCATAGGCTAAGACCACATAATGCTCCTACCAGCCCAGTTTCATTGTTCATTACACTAATTGTATTCATCGTAGGCAGATCAAGGATTTGTCATTCATAATCGCTAATGATGCCTCTTGATCCTAAACTACTTGGGTTGCATTTTTTTATTCACTTTAATTTACTTTGATATGGGCTAGTTAAGGAGATAACCACCATCAGATTTGCATTAAATGTGTCTCTGGTATATAGCTATTAACAACACAGCCTCCATAGAAGTTGCATTACATGTAAGTATGGCAATTTAATGTTACATGTCATGTGCCAGGCGTATATTGAAACAGCCTTCCTAGTAGTTGCGTTATACACACAGCCTCCATAGAAGTTGCATTACATATTAGTATGGCAATTTAAAGTTACATGGCATGTGCCAGGCATTTATCGACACAGTCTCCTAGCAGTTGCATTATACGTGGCTGTGGCAATACTTCCTGGAGGTCCCCATACTCATACTGGCACGGCTCTGGTTCTGGTACTCCCGCGGATACCTCTCCAGTTCTCTTATCTTGGGTATCTAACTGTCATAATTAAAACAAAATTCGAAAGAGTGTTGGTCCAGGTATGACAATCATACTAGACACTAAAAAAACAAAGATAAACATTAAAAAAAGACACAACTAGCTTAAGTGTTGATAATCCAATTGCATCTGGTTCTAATGAACCGGATACTGATTTGGTTACTCTTGATGAAGAGAAATATGATATTTTTTTCATGTAGTTCTTGAGTTTGACTGAGAATTGACTATTTTCCTACTTTGAACAGATAATATGTGGTTCACGTAGTTTTTGTTTTTAGATGCATATGAGATTGATATTACGGTTAATTTTGTTTATAATTTCTGTATTTTTATATGGACATACCCATGTTGTACCATATCCTGGGTCTCCAAAATGGCAAACCCCTGTATCTGTACCCAATCCCATACCCAAACCCATACAGGTAACATACATAATATGGTATAGCAACACCACCTCTTTTGCAAATGCTATATTTCGTCATCTTTTATGTAATATGACAAGTGTCTGCCTAGACAGAACTAGAATCAAGGAATATTCCAAAGGTCGTGGATGATTTTTTGCCATGTGTATTATTCTTCATGTCAGTCGTGTGCTATTTCTTCATGTTGGTCCCATAGTGATGTGGATGACAATAGCCTAGAAAGAATCCTTGAATGTGACACACTAGGGTAGAGCTAGGGATAGATGAGTTATACACCTAGTCAATTCAACATAGGAGATATGCAAGCCTACCCCTATATACTCAACTATGATGGAGTCCCTCATAGCCATATGGGAAAACTATGGTGAATGGAAGATGAAAAGCATATAACTGTGTCTTTATGTCATACATATTAGATGATAGATATTCAGAATATAATCAGCCAGATTATTAATTTGAGCAGCATCAGCAATGCTTGATTTGAGGTATCACAACATTCATCTAAAATAAATGGTTGGGGCCGTTTGCAGAATGCGAAAACATAAAGAAAGATACCCAAACCCTTCTTTGGTAATTAAAAATATAAAACACTTGGATCCCCATATATCTATTTGTGACAATGTGAAGCTACTGCTTGTGTGATTACATTCTAGATGACGTAAATATTTACGAACAGAAAAACAATCATGTGTCAAATGGTTTTGCACATTTGGGCTACGGACAACCTCTTAGAGCATTTTAACACACAAGCCTTTACTGCATGATACTTATTGTCAACAGGAGGAGGTCCAAGTTCTAAGTTTTCCTTCTCAATTTACACCCTCAGTTGCTCTCATTTCTATCTGGATATTTTTGGGCATACAAAAGCACTGTCAATTTCAACAAGCCAAAAGTCTTGTTCGTTTCCTCTTCTCAAAGCTTGTTTAATGTTATATGTATCATTATTAAGATAAATAATTAAATTTTAAGAATCAACACTGAGCTACACTAAATTTTAGCCTTTTTCCGCCATGTTTTTAAATCAATTGTAGAATGTATCTAATTCAAAATCCATGTATACGTGTTGGTGACATGGACTGCTTGCAGCTAAAAATGTAAGGCGGCCCACGGCATTATAGGAATACTTTGTTATTGCTTCAAATTTATCCAAAACAATTTTATTTAAAGGATTGAAATCAAAAATTTGACCAAAGAATGGCAAGAAATGAGCAATCATCCAAACAGTTGCCATTTGCAATACCTCAAACATGATACATTTTTCTAATATTAAAATTACCGGGTCTCAGCAGAGGCAGAAGATGCATAAACTATTGAAATTACTGCATCTTAGCAGAGGTAGAAGATGCATAAAATATTAAAATATACCATGCATGATCTTAGAACTGGCACGACATGGACATGAGGCTATTGTCTTGCACTAAGCCATTTGGTAGGTGAACTCTGTTTTCTTGGCCAAAGAATATCAAACCCTAGGATGAGCACTTTTGGGACTCCCAGCCCGCTTGCAGCCCTTAGAGTCAAACGTCAGCAACAACGGTTAAATTCCTCCAAGACTGCTAGATCACAGACCAACATACAAAATGTGCTAAAACTTGGGCGGATCTTGTAGATAATTTGGGTGTGGACTTGGATCCATAATATGGTTACACTTGACCTCTACTTCTAGGAGCCCCCATGAAAAGACATAAGTGGGTTCTTATGTTCATGTACTGCAATAAGTTCAATCCCTACCCCCACGAGTCCCCATGGCTGCTACAAAGTGCCCAACCCATGCAAATAGAACTTTAGCTTCCAGTCTGAAACATTTCTTTCCAGTTCACCTGAGCTCAAAATTGTTAATCAAAAAAGCCTGAATGCTAGTCTTACTGGTGTCACAGGAAAACTAGCATCCAAGATTGGGTCCCACTTAACTAATCAGAATCACATTTGATGAAACCAGAAAGAACTGCACACCCATCCACCTACAAGAAATCCATGTTATTCATGGATAAGACAAGAATGAAAGGTAGATAAATTCAAATTTATTGCAGCACCCATAAATTCATAATCCATCTAACTACTACCAATCAATGTTATTCATAGATAATACTAGCAATTGTACATGATTTGCAAAGTACGCCAGAAGGGATGTCAATGCTTAATTTGCCAATTTTTGTTTTCAATATACTAGGGATTTTGTTGATATGTTGTAGCATTTTTTTCAAACTATTCACGTGTCTTTTGAATGCTATCACATTTTGCATAGATGCCTAAAAAGGCATCTACCACAAAATCTAACAAAAATCCGCTTATAATTTTTTGATGGCTCTTTATACCCAGTTCCAAAGGTCCCATATTAACACAAGCTGGGAGGATGATGACAAAATGACCAATGTATTAATAGAAAAAACAATCAAACCACGTTATTCCACTACAGTCCATGTGCTTGCAGAATATACCTCTTCTATGAGAGAAATTTTATACGAAATATAGGACGTTGAATATGTCCGTGACTATAGACCCTTGGGCATTTTCCATGCATGCCCTTCTTTTTCATTTGCATGTAACTATTGAAGACAGTCATCGTCTTCGCCATGGTGATTAAATTAACTTTAGCCTCCAGCTTATTTTCCACTAAGCTTGTCCAATATCAATATCTGTACGTGTCCACTTGAAATCCAAATACCCACCCTCAAATCTTTAGATTAGGTCACCTAGTGATCCGAAAATAATCAAGTTATTACTACCTGATCTCGGACCCTTGTAGGCTTTAATTATTTGCCGACAATTTGCTCCTTTTAAGTAATCAATTTAAAAATTAATGCAAGACAATAAGACAATTGCACAAAGATTGATTACGGAGTTCGGCAATTGCCTACGTCTCCGGGTTCGTGGTCGAACCGTTCCACTAGTCAAAACTTGTAAGTTACAATAGTACTTTCACAAGAAAACCTAATGGAATTTTACTTGCCTATCAGTACACCAGTTCTTCGAAAACTTCCGATGATCAGTCGAATTGTTCTTCACCTTCCTGATGCACAATCTCCTTCGGCTTCAATCGGCCTTCCCGACGCTATCAATGCGACACTAGCACTCCGGTCAACAATCCAGATTTGCAAGTAATTGGTGTGGCTCAATGGGCCTATTGGGTAGTTTATAATTTACTCCCAATCACAAATATTTCATCTACTATTGCCTAAAATAATAGGCCAATAAACAATATTTGTTGACACATCTCACAAATAAGCTTAAAAATAATAAGCTTCTCGGACTAATGTGTGTCCCTTTCCGCGCTCTAGCAATGAGCTTCTCTGTTGCGTCGGTGTGTCCCCACAATAAGCTTAACAAATAATAAGCTTGGGGTGTGTGTTCATTACAAAGAACGGGTTCCCTATTTATACAAAATTAGGGCCCTTGAATAATGCATTTACAAATTATCCTTAGGCTATTTTTAACCTAGCCCGTACATGAAAAATGGGATAGGCTTATCTCCATTTGGGCAGATTTGCATATTTTAATGGGATAAAATCCCAATTTGGCGGTTGAGGATAAAATGGAATAAATCCCACATTTGGGCGCCCTTTTATTATGGGTAGGTTTTAACAAACCTTACTCACACCATTCTATATGTGGATAATACCACGCATGGCTTTAAGCCCCCAACACCGCTTCACCTCCTTCCACGTGGAAGATTCCACTACAACTACATCAGTACAAAGGGGCTTAGCATAATGTATGGCGGCTAAGTGGGTATTATGTGATTTATACTAATGTTTGAACATTAATATATATATGCGTGGCATTTGGGAATAATATATAGTGGACTTACCAAGTAAATAAAAATTCGACCCATACCATGGGTATCAAAAATAATTAACTTGATCATCATGTAGTCCACTTGTCTCCCGATAGGCAAATCGAGTGAATTCGACGAGTGGTGGCAAGCCACGTGTCATAGTGCGATTGGTCCAATATTGACCAATTGACCAAAGTTGACTTTCCCGCTGTCTGAACTTTGACCGGACATATCTAGAGCTCCCGATGTCCGTTTGTCGCGTTCTCACAGTCGTTGGAAAGCTCTCGAGATGATCTTCTACACTGACACCATTTAGGGATGTTTAGGGAACTTTCAAAAATGATCCCCTGATCACACCTCCCCACTAAGAAAGGCTTTTTGTCCCAAAAAGCTTCCATACTGTCCTGAATCTGAAAAACTCTGTTGCCACCTCGGAAGTGCTGTAGTAGACCCTTGGGTCTTCTCCTCCAACCTTCTCACTTCGACAACTTTGCTCCGATCCTAGGACTTGTGGGTTATGGGCCCACGACGCTTCATTGCGCCACTCTAATATCCGAAGAAGACCTCCACGCCTCCGCTATATGGTGCTAAGTTTCTGAATGAAACCTCAACACTCCTGTGCGGTGCTAAGCTTCTTGATATTTGACAACAAGGATCTTCTTTGACTCTATAACACAGCTCCTGGCTCCGAGTTGATTCCGCAGAATCCAAACTGGTTTGAAGGAAATCCATGTTACGTAGAGCTTTGATTGATCTGATGTCAATGATGGACAATGACTTGTCCCTTTTCAGACCTCAACGCCTCCGATGCACAATGTTAAGCCTCTTTCAAGACCTCAAGCCTCCAATGCACGATGCTAAGTATGTTTCGGACATCAACGCCTCGATGCATGATGCTAAGCCTCTTGCAAGACCTCGAGCCTCCAATGCACGATGCTAAGTCTGTTGATCAGCTACCATTCGTATGTGTGGTCGCAATGCCTTGACACCGAATGACGTTCCGAGTTGATCCTTTTAGAGCTCCTCTTTGTTGACACACTAATATCAGGTACCACTCTGCTGCACGGTCACAATGCCTCTACACAGAATGAAGTTCGACCGATGTTAATGCCAACGGTGATTCAGCTACCATTTTGTTGCTGCATGGTCACAATGCCTCTACACAAAATGAAGTTTCGAGCTGATCTCTGCGAACTCTATTGTCTGCACAAATGGCAGATCAATCTCCAAGCTTTATATGAGTTAATTCTGTGTCCAAGTATTAATGTGTACTCACACGCTGATTAGGAGATATATTTGGAGCATTAATCAAATTTTCTAAGTAAGAAAATCCACCGAGTATTGTAAACCTTTCTCTCAGCATTTTCTCACAATATCTGATCTCCAAACTTAATACTGCATACGATTCATCAATCTGAATTATGCAATATATAATTGAAAAATTGTTGACTTACCCATTTTAAAGGACTTTCACTTACAGAATTACCTCGGTCCTCGGGGTTGAATTGTCAAGTGGTGGTGCAAGTAGAAACTTCCTTTGCCTTTGCAATAGTCCTCCATTCCATCTTTGGCTTGCCATTACTCTAATGGCGAGATGGATGCAGTTTCCAGCAATTTTCCACCTGATGCCCATTCCTCTGGCAATGAGCACAAAAATTCCTCTTAATCTCCATCTTGGGATGAGGAACTCTTTTTGCCATTTCGACTCTGCATGACGAGATTGGTCTTTCTGATTTGCCTTGTTCTGATGAACGGCATCAACTTCTTCATCAGTGTCCTTCTCTTCCAGCATCTGGCCACTGAATGATTATGCAATCCACAAAAAGTACATGGAAAAGAATTCCACATCTTCTGAAAATCATAACCATACTTCTTAAGCTGAAAAAGTGGATCAGAAGTTTTATTGTGCTTATGATTATGGTAAGAAACTGGAGGTGGAATCTCATTACCTCTTCGCTGATTTCTCTTACCACATCTTGCCTGTGACGACGAAGCACAACTTTCCTGCTTAGAATCTTCTTGCAGGACTAGTGGGGTAATCACTTTGCTTTCGGAAGCTTGTCTCCGTCAGCATTCTTGGAGCATTCTCCAATTTCCATTCCCGCACTAGGATAACCCAAACTTGCAAAACGAGGACGATCCTCGACCTGTATTGGGTTAGCAATACCTTGGCCATTTTTACCAAGGCCTCTTCCATCAAATCCCATTTTATCTAGTAACTTGGATCCAATTCCTCTAGTATGCTTTTCAAACAAACCAAAGACTTCATTACCTGAATCCGAAACCGAATGGGAGGAAGAAGAAGATTCCAGTGGTGAACAACTTACAGTGCAATCATCTGCCATGGTCACTGCATCTGAAGTTGAAGGTATTTCCTTTCTCTGATCACCACACTGCAACCTTGCCAAGAGCTCATCCTTGGTTTTCGGTGCTCACGATTTTAAGCAAGCATTCTCTTTTTCCAAGGAGTAATACATGGATCGCAAGAGAGAGTTCTCTTCCTAGATCTGGTGATTATAAGCTTCAATTTCCTCGAGCTTTGCCTGTTTAGACATCTTTCCCATAGTGCACTTGTACCTTGTTCACACAAATTGAACCAACTGCACCAATCTTGAAGCAATCACTCTGTTAATCAGATTTACTTGAAAAACAAATATGGAGCTAAACCAGCTCTGATACCAAACTTGCTTCGGAGATTAGCAAGTTTGCAAGTGTCGATCACCAGCTCTGATACCAAACTTGATCCGAAAATAATCAAATTATTACTACCTGATCTCGGACCCTTGTAGGCTTTAATTATTTGCCAACAATTTGCTCCTTTTAAGTAATCAATTTAAAAATTAATGCAAGACAATAAGACAATTGCACAAAGATTGATTACGGAGTTCGGCAATTGCCTACGTCTCCTGGGTTCGTGGTCAAACCGTTCCACTAGTCAAAACTTGTAAGTTACAATAGTACTTTCACAAGAAAACCTAATGGAATTTTACTTGCCTATCAGTACACCAGTTCTTCGAAAACTTCCGATGATCAGTCGAATTGTTCTTCACCTTCCTGATGCACAATCTCCTTCGGCTTCGATCGGCCTTCCCGACGCTATCAATGCGACGCTAGCACTCTGGTCGACAATCCAGGATTTGCAAGTAATTGGTGTGGCTCAATGGGCCTATTGGGTAGTTTATAATTTACTCCCAATCACAAATATTTCATCTACTATTGCCTAAAATAATAGGCCAATAAACAATATTTGTTGACACATCTCACAAATAAGCTTAAAAATAATAAGCTTCTCGGACTAATGTGTGTCCCCTTTCCGCGCTCTAGCAATGAGCTTCTCTGTCATACGGTGTGTGTCCCCACAATAAGCTTAACAAATAATAAGCTTGGGGTGTGTGTTCATTACAAAGAACGGGTTCCCTATTTATACAAAATTAGGGCCCTTGAATAATGCATTTACAAATTATCCTTTGGCTATTTTTAACCTAGCCCGTACATGAAAAATGGGATAGGCTTATCTCCATTTGGGCGGATTTGCATATTTTAATGGGATAAAATCCCAATTTGGCGGTTGAGGATAAAGTGGAATAAATCCCACATTTGGGTGCCCTTTTATTATGGGTAGGTTTTAACAAACCTTACTCACACCATTCTATACGTGGATAATACCACGCATGGCTTTAAGCCCCCAACACCGCTTCACCTCCTTC
The DNA here is from genome assembly GCA_018340775.1 of Taxus wallichiana var. yunnanensis. NCBI lineage: Eukaryota > Viridiplantae > Streptophyta > Pinopsida > Cupressales > Taxaceae > Taxus > Taxus wallichiana. Next base: position 176,854,215 of record CM031235.1, read on the forward strand.
CACATGGAAGATTCCACTACAACCGCTTTACAAAGGGGCTTAGCATAATGTATGGCGGCTAAGTGGGTATTATGTGGTTTATACTAATGTTTGAACATTAATATATATATGCGTGGCATTTGGGAATAATGTATAGTGGACTTACCAAGTAAATAAAAATTCGACCCATACCATGGGTATCAAAAATAATTAACTTGGTCATCATGTAGTCCACTTGTCTCCGATAGGCAAATCGAGTGAATTCGACGAGTGGTGGCAAGCCACGTGTCATAGTGCGATTGGTCCAATATTGACCAGTTGACCAGAGTTGACTTTCCCGATGTCTAAACTTTGACCGGACATATCTAGAGCTCCCGATGTCCGTTTGTCGCGTTCTCATAGTCGTTGGAAAGCTCTCGAGATGATCTTCTGCACTAACACCATTTAGGGATGTTTAGGGAACTTTCAAAAATGATCCCCGATCACCTAGAGATTTACTAGGTGGACCCACTTACACATTTAATTTTTTTCATGGATATTAATAAAGATATGCAAGGAACTTTGAATGACACATCGTGTCATGAAGTGCTGAACTCATATTCTCATTGCAGGAATAGACTTGACGAATGGGTTTAAATATTAACTTTTCTTTCATGTCAAAGGCACGTGTCAACTCCATGACATGTGGTGGCATAGTGCAAGCAGCAACCCTTCTCTACTGTCCCACGAAAACCGCCATATAAATATAATTATAAACTGTGTAAACTTATTTGGTGTATTGTTTTTTTGTAAGTCAATCAAATTTGGTTTGGCATGTAAATATGAGTTCAGAACAAGATCAAAAGCAGTAGCTTCCAATATAATTACACCATCAGTATGCAGGAAATTTGACGAGTAGCACTGCAGGAGAAAATCATTTATCCACAAGTAAAGGTTCAGAGTTCAACTCCTGAGTCCTACAGAGAAGTAATCTCAGAAAAGGAGAAGGCAAAATCGGGCTATTGAATCATGGGAGTGGCATAAAAGTGACTTTTGTCCACTTTCCCGAAGGAGAAATGGAGAGACTGATATCAGCCACTCTGTGAAGAGTAAGGCGAATAATAGCCCAGGTTATGAGGTTTGTACATTACACTACAGACCAACTATCGAACGGTTTATGAGCAGCCTTCTCTCCAGTGTATTATGGCACTTCCACTTCGCTCAGAAACAAACACCACCTATCGGCTTCCTCATCCATTTCACCAAGCACCGATTCCGACTTTGATAAAATGTGATTTTATTGTGGAGCAAGGAAAAGCTTGCCATCTGCGGCACGAAGAAACTGAGCATTGTAATTGATAGATCTTCCATCGGTATACCTGTAAGGTCAAATACATGTGTCCATTTATACAAAGATCATGAGAAAACACAATTGTGTATGAGAAGGTTATGGGAATAATATTCCAATTACCCATGTATGAGAAGGGATTGGAAATGTGGGGTCATTGATATTGTATGAGGGACTAGAGTATTTGTTGAAGTAATCAACCACATATAGCGAAAAATCAGAGGGTTTAATCCTGGCTTGTAGACTATGCTCCAAACAACTTGTCTGAGAGCTCCATTCACTAACCCTGATTTCCCCCACAAGTTGGATGCCAACATGTTTTCTTCTCCTTTTACAAATTAGTGGGTATTTAATTGAATATAATTGAGGTTAGGTGAGCCTCGTTGCCTGTGTTGTACAAATGCATTGAGTTTGAGAAGGTTTATTGCTATTTAAGAGACATTAGGGAGTCCATTCTTAAAATGAGAAGATTCCAGTCTTATTTCGTTGACTTTACACTTGTGACATTGGATAATAAATTCTTGATGATGACCTGGGATGGGCTGTAGCCTTGTAGATGAATATTTGTGTCCAATGATATAATTGTGTCAAAATTTTGCCATGATGTTGGGCCAAATGACTTCACTACATACATCAATATGTTGTTAATGTGGGGTAAACCGCTTGTGTCACCAATAAGTGTCATAGAGCAACATCCAAAATCAATGAAATGGCACCATTTGAATGTGTAGCACTGTAGCAGTCAATTCTATGTGACTACCCACTCGAATTAGATTTGTTTGCTTTCACATTATATGCACAAAGTGGAGCATATAAGATATTTCAACTTGCTATATATTATTAATTTATTGTCATGCTTGTTATCCACTAATGCCCTTGTGTGTTATTTTTCTTTAACATGGGGTTCCTTTGTGGTAAATTCTTGTTTGCAATAATCAAAGCCCTATTATTGACCTAATGCAGAATAACATAAATTTAGTAAGCGAGAAATAGTTTTCCTCCACCATGTTAACAGTTATTGTCTTAGGATTGTTGCCAATGCTTGTCCCTACGGGCTTCATTTCCTCTATAGGAATTTGAAGCCCTGAATGTATGGTTAGTGCATTGTGTTGAATGCTGCAACACCTGATGGATCAAGGAAAAGAAAGAAAAACTTGTTGGTGCTTGTGAGTGCACGTCTAATGCTACCAATGAAGTACAATTTCCAAGTGCATAATGTTCCTTGAAAAACCATCTTTAGATGGGGAGCTTGTCCATTTTGTATGGCTTGATCTATAACATTTATGTGTGTAGCATGTTGTTTAACTGACATTGCCTATGGCAATGAGTGAATCAAGTAGTCATCTTCTAGAATTTGGATGCAGAAGCAGTTCAAGTCTATGAACTTTGTGGCTGTTTCTTATAAGCTGATTAACACTTCATTATGATTCTAATTGAAGATGTTGTCGAAGTCAAGGAGGCCAAGTAAGCCCTCGCACAACTTATTTCTACGGTGCTATTTGGGTGGAGGCGGGACAACAGTTCCCATTCTAAGGGTGAGAAGTACAAACAGTGGATTCATTCACTGTTCATCTGCTCTAGAGAAAACACACATACGGTGCTTGTGTGCCTATGCTTCACCCCACAATAAATGCTTGTGGTGTTTGTGGGCTATGTGGAACCCCCTTGCCTTGTGATTGTTACCAACAAAAACACGAGGGAAAATGTCATTACAGCAATGACTACCTATGGAGATTATTTTGAGATTACTTAAGAACACACGAGTAAAACCTCAACAGAATCAGTAGTCCAATTAAATCACTCATGGAAGCCTTCAATTACTTGACACAAATACTATTGGGTTGTAATTAATTTTATCTGACATTGATAAGATGTGTGAGATAAATGAACGATGAATGTAATCCATGGGCAATTTAATTATATTTAAGTCATATCAAGATGACCTCCCTTACTAACCATTACCTTGCAAAAAAGTCTTAATGGAGGGAGAGATGGTGTATGTGATCCACTGATTTAGGATTATCACTTTCTAGCCTTTTACCCCATTAACAAAGAATTTGGAGCATGCAATGCCTTATATGTCACCCTTGTCCCACAATTTTTACTAACCGGCTTTGTTTTAGAAAATCCACCAATTATTTGTGTATATTCTTAATATAGGCCTCACATTTCTATTAAATATTCTTCAATCTTTTATACCCTTTTCTCTATGCTAGGCCTGATTCTGCTCGCCTTGCAATGTTGCACAATATTCTTTAGTTTTAGAAAAATTGTACTTGCCTTGGGATATTACATTACATACCTTCCTATGTCTCATTGCCACCAATTTTTGAACTACCATCCATCATCTGTAGGCATTGAAAAATACACTATTGAACCACCACCCACCTCCTCACCGTATTGGGTCAGGTCCAAAATCTCTGTATTATATTTGAGGCAGTTTGAAACTGGAAGACTGCACTTAGATACCCAAGAGAATACAAGCTTGCTCATTGCAAACGTGTGACTAAATATGGCTCTAGCTAGTTAAGATTAAGCTACTCTGTGTGAGTGCATATGGCTATAGGTAGTTAAACTATTTTCATGCATTCATTGCTTATGACATTCTAAAAGCAAGCCCATTTCGTTTCAGGCCTTACAGGGAATAACCACATAAGGATATGTACATGTAAATGAAAATCCGTGATTGAAGATTCATTGAGCACAAGTGTAACAAAAATTATAAATAGTGTCATTCATATATTTATATAGTACAAGTTAGAAAAAGACGAGTAAAAACAAATTTTACAATTATTTTTCAATTAAGCGGCAGTCAAATTTTAGATCTTTACCCAAAAAACACAATTTTCAAGAATCAAAATGTGTTAAGGTGTAATAAATAAGTTTGAAATTGTGTTGTTTTACCCTAGTAAGGACTCACAAACTCCACATCCCCATTCTAATGGGCCTATTAAAAACTTTAAGTCGCAAAACTTGTGGCTGTTAAAATGAGACATGAGGTATGACCCTAAAATGACATGATAGATCCAGGCTTCCAGATATGAGTCATGACATAGGTTTTCTTTACTTGTAGTTGTCGATTTTTTGCCAGGGGCAGGGGCACTGGGGTGGGCATTGCAGGCTCCACTCAACCAACAATATGAACACTTGTCCCGATGCGATCAAAATTTCCAAACACTTAAAGAAAATCTACCCTGATTCTGATCAAACTAAATTTCTAATGCGTGGTGTTTTATTTCCTTGTATTCCTGACAAAAAGTACGTTTTTCGTAGCACCAATGCATGCATAAATCATTACACGGCTGCTCTAGAAGACTGTACATCACCCGAGGTTTTTTCAATATGTATTGGAATATGAGCATTGTAGGCACAACATGCTTAATGTACAATAAATTATGCCGAACATACAGCACCCTAAACAACAAATTGGATATCAGAAACCAGAGAGAGAGAGAGATTAAGGATAAAGACAAGGATTATTATATTCTTACCCCTCTCGGTACTCACTCACTTGAGCCTTCTCCGTCTGCAACTTGCGCAATTCACCTAAAGGTTGAACACAGGCACAAACATGTCACACAACCTATAACACCACACAATGATTTTAATCTTCATATTATTAGTGAAATTTTCGTGAAAACAAGTTACTAGAGAAGAAATATTTATCACACACAAGTAGACCAAACTTCAGCACAGCCAAAAATTCCCGCATAACAATAGGAGGAGCACACAAGTAGATGGTGAGAATAAGGAACCGCAGGATTATGAGCTGAAATTGCATCAGCATACCCTTCCTCTTCCTATTCTCTTTGCAGAAATCTCAAAGCTACCTAAGTCTCGGGATGGCGGGGCAGGGGACGGAGGGATGCGGTTCAGCAAAAAAATTCCCAATTTTTGGGACGGCAAGCGTACGGCTATTAAAATAATATATAAAATTCATATTTGAATATTTTAACTTTTAACAATGAAATTCAGGGATTTAAACTATATTTAATGTACTTAAGGTACTTTCAAGAATATTATTTTATGTTTTTGGTAAAAATAATAGTTTTTTTAAGAGTAAAAACATCAGAATTGTTTTGAAAGATTTCAAAAAAATGGGGGCGTCCCCTCCAAGTCCTTGAAACATTTGGGACATCTAAGACAAATCCAAATTCTAGAGGACGCATCCCCACATAACAGTGATGATTCTGAAATCCCCACTTTTCCGTCAATTTAAAAACATTAAGAGTTTATAGCAATGTTCCATGGAGTCTCAAAAGGGGGATGGGTCTTGGAGATAGGGACCAGGGGACCAAGAGCCTAGGTTTGGAGATGGCAGCGGGATGATAGTGCAAATATATATATAGTACTTGAAAAATTAGTTATAAAAAAATATATAAGGAACAACAAATGAAACTTTGAAATACTAAACACATTGCATTGAACAATGAAAATGCCAAATATCAATATATTAATATTTATATTAAAAATAATGATTACATTTAAAATTCAAATACAGTTGAGTTGGCCAGTGGCTCACTTTCTCTAATGAGTCTAATCATCCCCAAAGTCTGTGCCAAACTCCTCATCACTCAAACTGCTAGACTCCTCAAGGTCAAGCTCCTCCAAACCAATTCCAACCAACCCTGTCTGTGCCACATCATCATCAATCTGAGATGGCTCCTTTGGCTCTACATCCCATCAAGTTGTTGGACTCTCCTTGTACATAAGCATGTTGCAGTCAATGAGACACAAGGCGCTATGTACAACTACAAGCTTCTCCACCCTCCTAGAGGTAAGCTTGTTCCTCTTCATAGAGTGGATGAAGCCATAAGTAGACTAGTTCCTCTCAAAAGCAGAAGAACTAGAAACCTGGGACAGCAAGCGAATGGCTAGTGTGGTTGTCAAAGAATCAGGCCCATGCATAGTCCACCACATAATTGGGTCCTCCTATGCCATAGTCTCCCTATCCATCTTGGCCTCTTTTGAATATCTCGGATCTCCTAAGAGTGGCACATTTTGTCCCCTCCATATGAATAGTTTTGGCATCTGTACAATTGTACATTTTCTAAATAGCCTTCATGAACCCCTTCTTCAACTTTGCATCTTGTGTAGGAGTAACTCTGCTAGGCCTTTACACGTACCACTCTTGTTTGCCAATGCTTTCACTCTTGCTTTGATTTTTTTATAATTATTTGGAATGAGGGTGTAAATCTTATTTATAGTTTTTTTTTAAGTGTTGGGGGTTGGTGGGACCCATTGAGTATTAGGATTAGGTTTGGGGGCCAAAAATTATAAAACAAAATGATTTTTTAAAAACTTTTAGACAGACTTATGCCAACAGGGATGGTTAGGATTCTCTAGGACGGATCAAGAGACTTCTAGAAGTAATTGGGACATCCTAGGGACGTCCCACATCCCCATGAAGTCCCAAACGGGAGGACATCTCAGAAACGTGCCCTCTCTAAGGAAAACATTTTGCGGACATCCCTATGGCTGGTGGCAGTGGGGAACAATGGGGGTACGTTTCCCAACCGTCCCAAGTCTCGGAGACGTCACTTTTTTTTTTTTTGGGGGAGACGTCCCCATGGAACACTAGTTTATAGGCTTTCATCAGCAGCATATTTGTATACATGTATGGAGGTATGTTGAAACCCTATCACCTGGAACAGATCGAGAACAAGCATGGAAGACTAATTCATTGGAGTTGCAGTCCACTTTTTGCAAGGGCTTCTCCATAGATAGCACAAATGATGGAAAAAATATGACACAGCAGAAATGATGGTGCTGGGAAAGCAAACGTTTTCCTGTTTGGGCTTCTCCATAGATAATGACTCCAATGTAAATAGGGTCAGTTAAAATCTGAGTTACATGTATCTGAATAGGAGCTTATTTGAATGCATGTAATCTCATTTGGATCTCAGAGGTGTAGCTCAAATCTACATTTAAGACTAATTTTTCTCTTTTGCTTGGTCATGAGGTCAAAATCTCTTTAGGGGACAAAATTTGAGATATATATATATATATCTTGGAGATGGGGACAGAGGGGACAGAGGGGCAGGGTTTTCGGGACAGAAAAAAATTCCCAAATTTTGGGGATGGCAGGGGGGGCGGCTATTATAATACTATATAAAAATTAATATTTTAATATTTTGATTCTATTCAATGAAATTTAGGAATTCACACTTCGTTAAATGAATTTTAGGTACTTTCAAGATCATAATTTAATGTTCTTGGTAAACATAACAGCATTTTAAAAGTAAAAACATCAGAAAACTTTTGAAAGATTTTTTTAAAATAGGGGACATCCCCTCTAAGTCCCCAAGTCCCCAAAACATTCAAAACATCTTGGATGTTACCAAAATCTAGGGGACACGTCCACTCATAACACTAACATATATTGAAAAAGTCCCTTGCTCCATGTACGCCCTTAAGGCATACCCTGGCTAGGCTAGGATCTAAAAATCACCTTTACCTTTTTATAGAAACATGAGATATAGGAAAGCTAGTAAAGGATATTGCAATTCCTTGGTGAATTTGACTGGAAAGTCTGCTCACAGTTGGCATATGCTCAAGGAAAATAGATCGTTGTGTGGTGCTCAAAGTCGGCATGTGCCAAAGGAAAATAGGCATTGTGTGGTGTAGCACCTCGGCGTTCTTTCTACAACAAGCTTCCAAAAGAAAATTCATAATACATACAGCTGGACAATCATGGGCTTTTTATTATGGAACCCTTAAATCAGATTTTCAATAGACGTTACTGTATAAATTTGAATTATATTCTGCATCCAATTCTGGGCGGCGCATATCTTTGGGTGAATCCAAATGAATTCACACCCCTGGGTTTCTGCATTTTAGCCGAGGGATATATAATTTTTGAGGGAAAAAAATCATGAAATACATATTTTTTGGACTTTGCCAACAATTTTCTTGCATTTCTGAACAATCACCTAAAAATATCCATTATTTGTATCGTACATTTAACAATACGATATAATCTAGGCCCTAGAAAATTAGAAGCGATATTCGCTACAAAATTTGCTGTGACAGGTGATTGAAATACTTTATAAGCGAAATAATGAAAGATCAACGAACGATTTCAGTGTAAATATATAAAAATACTGAATGAAATTTTTTTTGAGCTCATTTGGAAACAAAACCAGAATAGATCAATATAAATACCTGTAAATAAAGGATCGCAGATCCGAATCCAGAGGCGTAATACAAGGAGGATGAAGCCGAGCAAGAAGTCCCTAAGTCCAACCATTTAATTTGTAATGTCATTTGTCTATTATATCTTAACTTTTACCTGGTCATTTTAACTGCAGGGTTAAAAATGCGTGACCAAAAAGGCTTAAAGGCAAAAAAATAATGAAATTATAACTTATATAGTAAAAAGTTTATTATGTAAAATACATTTAAAATATCAATTTTAAGGTTTTTATTTTGGATTTTTTACTTATTATATTAATGAATTTTTTTTTTTTTTTCTGTTAATTTTCTATTGACTCCTAATAAACAGAATCAATTTAGTTATATTCTTATGTCGATTCAAAAAAACTCTTTCCAAGAAAAAAATGGTTCAAAACTCCAAATACGACTAAGATATTACGATTTTTAATTGACTCCTCTAAATAAAAAGAGAAAATTTCAAGTAACAATTAAATGGATATCAAATTTAAGATCCAACAAAATTGTGGTAACTCGCTACATTACACTCCACCTTGCTTTACCATAGTAGAATGTCTATCATCATAATTAAAAAGAAGTTAATTAAAGTCACTTAACATAAGAAACCATGTAAAGCCCTTCGAATAGACTAAAATAATTGGAAAGCAAGATGGGCAATCAAAGCAAACAAAGAAAAAAGGATTATTCAACTTGTCTTCTCGTCCACCACTACCAAGAGGATCCAACATATTATGTATCAACACCCACCCTGTTATTATTCTTGGTTTTTTTTTTTTCTTCTTCTCTTGCCGGATTGCCTCATAAGGGAAATGGTGAGGTTTAGTCGAGGGAACTTCCCTTATGACAAACTACCTGCTTAACTAAAGTTGGGCCTTTGTGGACACTCAAATTTGGTAATTCACTCTTTTACTGCTTTGCTAGTTTTGACAATGCACTCTTATTAAGATAAGTACAACCTTCCCTTTCCCGCTTAGCACATTCTAAGTTCTTTTCCTTATATCTTGTTTATCCTTGCACACCTACATGTCGTCAAATTCTAAAAACACAATGCATAAAATTTGTAGAGAAACATCAGGAAACAACTTCCAAACTTCAGGTTGTATATTTTCCTTCCCTAATCAAGGTCGTACAGTTTGGTTAGGATAGTATATTCATTCATGACCGACTTATACGATCTTGAACCGACATGTCCTCTAACTTTTCTTTCAAAATTAATATCTTTGTTGGGTCTTATAATGTTCTTGGGTCATCATTTCATCGATAAATCATCTAAATAACCCTATATAAACAAGTAAACATTGTCTCATTTGCTAACCTAGAAATCTCATTGAATTACATTAATACACTCACTTCCCACACTTAAAAGGCACCAAGGCTCCCTAAATCTCGTAATAGCATATCTACTGGTCATTTAGGCAAAGGTAATCTCTATAGGTCAGAAGCTTCTTACCAAGTTAAGATAGCAATATTTCCCATCTCAAGTACTCAAAGATCCCTTCCCTAGTATCTTGCAAGAGAAAACTCATTTCAAGCATGGTCAAGATGGTTGTCAAAATTAGTTGCATGCACTCAAATATCACATCTTTAGGTGGAAAACAACATGTTGTTTGAGGCCTCTTTAGAGTAGTGCCACATCGGTGGTACAGAGGTGCCCATAACCCAACTAATGTTTATTTTACATGACTTCTCATCCACTTCTTAGGGTTTGATATCATGATCAAAGCATTCAAAAAGATTTTACATGATGATTGTGAACTAGGGTTTGACAAATGATAGAGAGTTTTACAGCACATAAGCGGTTTTGAAAGTTACTGAGATCCATATCGATCGGGTCGAAGACCATGTGGAAGGGTCGAGACCATACTGATGACAACCTTGACATAGTTGTATGATCTTACCTAGGTCGATTTCAATCATAGTCTCGAGAATGAAGCTTAGTCAAGTTCATATCTCCAGTGTTCCTACAAGAGTACATCCTCCCATAACTTTTCGTAATTATTAGTAATCGGATTTAAGTGTACTCACTCATTTGTATTTTTAAGCTCATGTCGTGTTTAACATATCGATTCTTAGTATGTTGTCATGCAAATGTGCAACAGGAAAATTTACAATTTTTAGCATGACAATGATACCCTTGTGTCAAAATTTTCAAGTTTTGCCTTTCTAAGACACCCCAGGTCTACCCATCCTCAACATCAACCTCACCCTGATCAATCTAATGACCTCGATTGGATGTTAACTCAGTCCCCTAGGTGAATTAGGAAAGTCAAGTCAATCCCCTATGTGATTTTAGGACTTTGAAGAATACTAATTTTACGCAAAGTGTTGGGAAGGGCTACCACTTGGCCTTCAGGTGTCAGTGCAACCCCACAGAGTAGAATAGAGGAGAAAAATTGCTACGCCTTAACCTATTGCTTGTATTAGGATATGAGTAAACTTGTGGCTTACCATATCATTTTATTATATCATTTATACTTTCTCATGCTTAATAGGTCGGCCTTGGTGATGGCCATAGCATATGACTAGTATATATAGGGGATTATAGGTAGTATTTCATTATCATTTGAGCATTTGAGTCTTGTTATATGGTTTGGAGGTTGCCCCCTCGAAGTGGCGAAGCTATTCAAATTGCATATTGAGATAATTATTCCTTGGTGCTCTCTATTGCTCTTAATCTGAATTATACAAGTAATTTCATTCAAGTGGTATCAGAAAGTACGATCGGGCGAATTTAGGGCAAAAACCCTAATTTTTGTTTCCGCCACATATTGCGAACCGAGTGAATTGGTGGGAGATATTTTTACTAGAGTCGTGAAGAATATCAAGTAAGGTTCTGAAAATTTCAGATTTTTTGATTTATTTTGCAAAAGTTATTACAAATTTAGGGTTTTTCATAAAATCACTCCTAGGGTGAAAATTGTGGAAAAATTTTAAGTTCTCTACATTTTCGGAAATCTCTCAAAAAAATAGTATTAGTATCTTCTCTGTGTTTTTTCTGTTGGCCGAAATTGTATCGAAACCCTAAACCCTAAGAATTGACATTTGGGGCCTTCCACAAAAGCAAAAAAAAGAATTCGGTAACTCTCAGGTAAAACCCCGAGATAAAGAGGGTAGTGATTGAAGAGATGGAGTCAGAAGGGGTAAATACAGATTCCTCAGCACTAGGGTTTACCTCAGTTGATCATAAGGTTTGCCAACTTGAGTATGAGTTACGAATTGTACAATCTGAGATGGCCTCTAAAGGAGACATAGCCCAAATCAATCATCGGTTGGATGATATCATGCAACATGTAAAGGGTAACCAGTATGGCCCAAATCCATCCCATATCAACCAAGGAGGACCTTTAGTTCAAAATCATGGACAAACTAACCATATGGGATCACTTTTTGAGTCCCATCAAAATCATACTTATCATGACCACGGAACATGATGTAGAAAGTGGATATGCGCAAATTTGATGGTAAGGATCCCCAATTGGATAAATAAAATGGAGAACTTCTTTGAATTACATCAAACACCATCGGGACAAAAGGTGACATTGGAATCCCTATATCTTGAACCCTGACCAATTTGTTTGGTATCGTTGGTTATGTGCTCGGAGGCGCAAAAGAATGGTCTAGGTGTCACTTGGATGACTTTTTAGGAGTTGCAATTACACTATAGTTCCAGTGTTTGAGGATAACTACTTTAGTCAATTAGAAAAGTTACGGTAAGCACGAGGATCGATCAAAGATTATGTGCATCGATTCCAAAACCTATCCTTAAGGGTGGAGAATATTCAGAAGAGAATAAATGACTTGTTTTTCTTGGGGTCTTAAGGACCACATCGAGCATGAGGTACGGATGTTTAATCCAATCAAGCATCGATTCTATTATCATGGCACGTCGTGCGAGAGAAAAAATTCTTTGTAGTAGGAGGCCACCTTTCATTAACACGAAGACCGTAGTATCTCTTCCCCTTCATTTGCTTTAGGCCAATTAGATTGACTCCTCAACAAATGGAAGAAAAAGAGCAAAAGGATTATGTTTTAAGCTGTGATAGCAAATATGGACTAGGACATAAATGTCTTTGAGAAGAAGTTGTTCTATATTGACGGAGGTAATGGGGATGATGAGGGCTGAAATTATAGGAGAGGTGAGGAACCGGTAGAAGATGAAGTAGAGGATCACTGACCTACTGATTTCTTGTCATGCATTGTCGGGTATTAGTACTCCTCAAACACTCAAGGTTATTGGCTATCTCTGCGGTGTTGATTGACTCGGGAGTACTCATAACTTCATAAATAGTAAGTTAGTTGCCCGCCTCGATTATTTTATTTACTGACTCGAAATGCAAGTTATGATTGCGGATGGTGGGACAGTCAAGTGCATAGGAAAGTGCCATAGTATCAAGATTTCCATGGGAGACTACATGTTAGACTCACCTATGTTTGCTATTTCTATGGGAGGGGCAGATATTGTTTGGGGTCGATGGCTCCATGACCTTAGGTCTTATTGAGATGAATTTCAAGAATTGGTCATGCGATTTCATTCGGATGGAAGGACAATACAATTGAATGGGATGGTAGCTAAGTCTCCACAGATTATTAGCTCTCATCAGATGTAGAAGGTTCTTAGAAAAGGAGTGGATGGCTTTATAGCAAAGCTATTTTCCATAGAAGTACAAAATATAGAGTCTTGATGCCACCCGATCTTGAGAAGATTTGTGGATGCTCACTCATCATTTTTGATGCGATTCAAAGGACTACCACGATTAGGGATCATGATCATGCCATTCAATTGATTCCAGGGAGCCAAACACCTAACATCAGACCATCTAGATACCCATATTCCCAGAAAAGTGAGATCGAGAAAATGGTGCAGGAAATGTTGAAGGCAAGTATCATCAGGCATAGCCAGAGTACATATTCTTCACCAGTGGTCATAGTACGTAAGAAGGATGAAACATGGAGGATGTGTCCAGATTACCGAGAACTCAACAAGTACACCATCAAAGATAAGTTTCCTATTCCAGTAATTGATGATTTACTTGATGAATTGCATGGTGTTATTTATTTCACAAAATTAGATCTTCGTGAGGTACCATCAAATTAGGATAAAAGAGGAAGATGTTCATAAAACGGCTTTTAGGACTCATGAGGGCCATTATGAGTTTTTGTAATGCCTTTTGGTCTTAAAATCTGCCTCGACCTTTTCAAAGCTTGATGAACACTATTTTTAGGGCCATTTTAAGGAAATTTTTATTAGTTTTCTTTGATGACATATTGATTTACAGTAAGACATGGGAAGAACACTTACAACATGTAAATAAAGTGTTGGAAGTTTTGGAGAAACATACTCTCTATGCAAAGCCATCCAAATGTTCTTTTGGTGTACAAGAGGTAGAGTATTTGGGTCATATTGTATCCCATGAAGGTGTCAAAATTGATCCTCAGAAGATCAAAGCTATGGTGGAATGGCCAAGGCCCAAAAATCTCAAAAATCTTCGTGGGTTCCTAGGACTAACAGGGTACTACAGAAGATTTGTGCGGGGATATGGTAGAATAGCAACCCCACTCATTGCATTGCTAAAGAAGGATGCCTTCCATTGGTCAAATGTAGCCATTAAATCCTTTGGCCAGTGAAGGAAGCCATGTGCATCACCCTAGTTTTGGCTACTCCCAACTTCTCAAAAACCTTCATTGTTGAATGTGACGCTTCAGGATCAGGATTGGGAGCTGTTCTAATGCAGGAAGGAAGACCAATTGCATTTGAGAGTCACTAATTCAAAGGAAAAGATCTTGCTCAAACCTATCTACATGAGAAAGAAATGATGGCTATTCTTCATGCGGTCAAGCAATGGAGGCCTATCTCATGGGTAGACACTTCAAGGTAAAAATTGATCACGATAGTCTCAAATACTTTTTGGAGCAAAGGTTATCATCTGAGGAACAACAAAAGTGGGTAACAAAATGTTGGGTTATGATTTTGAAATCATATACAAAAAGGGTAAAGAAAATGTAGTAGGCGATGCGTTGTCAGAAAGGGATACATCCGCAGATGCCTTACTATGTGGAATGTCCATGTTGATGGCCGATTGGGTGGATGAAGCAAGATTGGAATGGAATCAAGATAAGGATACACAATCTCTAATACAGAATATCAAGCAAGGATCTATGACATCTAAAAATTTGAGTGGAAAGGTAATGCCCTATGTAGTACAAGGATAGGTTATACTTGAGTAAAGATTCGAGTTGAAGCATAAGATTCTTCGTAGAGCTACATGCCTCCACTTGTTGGAGGACACTCTAGGTTTTTGAAGACATATCATAGAATAAAAAAGAGAATTATTTTGGGAAGGACTCAAGGGAGATGTACAATAGTTTGTATCGAGTGTTTAGTGTGCATACAAAAAAAGGGGAAACAATTAAGACACCGGAGTCTATTCAACCCTTACCGATTCCTAGCCGAAGATGGGAGGAGGTCTCCATGGATTTCATCACCGGATTGCCTTGTTCAGAGGGTAAGAATGTTATTTTATGATTGTGGATAGGCTCACAAAATATGCCCATTTTTCTACCCTATCACATCCATTTGCAGCCAGGATAAATGCAGCCTATTTTTTTGGAGACAGTTCAAAGGCTACATGGAACCCCAAAGATAATTGTAAGTGATCGTGATCCTATTTTCACAAGTAATTTTTGGATGGAATTATTTTCATGTTTGGGTACTCAGCTAGCTCACAGTTCATCTTATCATCCTCAAACTGATGGGAAAATGGAAGTGGTCAACAAATGCTTAGAGGGGTATCTACGTTGTTTTGTATCAGATAAGCAAGAAAGGTGGATTAAATGGCTACCACTTGCAGAATGGTGGTATAACACATCTTTTCATACCTCTTCTCAAATGACCCCATTTTTAGCATTATATGGTTACCATCCACCTTCTATCACTTCCTCCTTGAGGGTGCAAACTAAGGTCAGAGATGTTGAGGAACACATTCAACATCAACAACAAGTTTTGGCTAGTTTGAAGGAGAATTTAGCATTAGCACAAAACAGGATGAAACAACAAGCAAATCAACACCGTAGTGAAAGACATTTTGAAATTGGTGACTGGGTTTTGTACGTCTAGCCTTATAAACAGATGTCCCTTAAGTAAAGAAAAAGGACAACAAACTTGCTCCTAAATATTATGGCCCTTATCAGGTTCTACAAAAAATTTACAGTGTTGCTTATAAACTAGAGTTGCCTCCATCTTCACACATACACCCATTATTCCATGTTTCATGTCTAAAAAAGGTTATTGGACAGAAATTTGAAGCCTAGACAAAGTTACTAGAACTTGATGAGGAAGGAAGAATCATTTTGGAGCCAGAGAAGATTCTGCGAACACGTCTTAAGAGGGCGAGAACTAGAGACATTAAGGAATATCTGATCAAGTGGAAGAATTTGAGCATAGAAGATGCGCCACTAGGAGGATGAAGGTTTTCTGCAGCAACATCCAAGATTATTCAACGTTGAGGACAACATTGGTTTGAAGGGGAAGGGCATGTTACGCCCTTAACCTATTGCTTGTATTAGGATATGAGTAGCTGACTTGTGGCTTACCATATCATTTTATTATATCATTTATACTTTCTCATGCTTAATAGGTCGGCCTTGGTGATGGTCATAACATATGAATAGTATATATAGGGGATTATAGGTAGTATTTCATTATCATTTGAGCATTTGAGTCTTATTATATGGTTTGGAGGTTGCCCCCTTGAAGTGGTGAAGCTATTCTAATTACATATTGAGATCATTATTACGAAATATTGTGTTATTCGGTGTTCTATCGTTTCTCATAATCTGAATATACAAATAATTTCATTACATTTTAGGAGTTCTTGAAAAATGTTTTCTTACAAGTAATTTCATTACTGCAAAAAATATAACATGGCAAATCGATATGGGGATGATTTAAGGTATAATAACATCATGGAATTTATTTTGGAAGATTCGGTAAAAGTTAGAGGGTTTGGGGCATTCATCAAAACATAGGTTCACGATACTTAGGTAGTAGTGCACATGGCCAGAAAAAGCTGTTGAGCTTGAGAAGTGATTTGGGGAGTTACTCTAGATGGAGTTAGGAGCTAAACAAGACATCTTTAGAAAGGTAATTTATAGCTATAAGATGGTGAAATCATATTTTTCACAACACTCCTTGTGCGTAATAGTTTTATATCTAGATTTTCCCATCAGTCGGGGATCTAAAAAAAACCTAGGTTTTCATGCTTAAATGGAGGAATCAAACTCTAATACCCCCACCATTGGATTTAGAAGGCCTTTTTAAGTCAATTTCATATAAAAATTTCAAAAATTTGATCGGGAACTAAGATATGTCGTCGTTTGAAGTTGGCTCAAGGTAAGAGTTTCAAGTTAGTCAATTTTTAAGAGGACACGTGTCGGCTCAGGAGCCTAACACATTTTAATGTCCCTTTTTGTCCGAATTAAAGGGACATGAGGGAAAAGAAAATTTACCTATTCCCTATAAGCCCTTTGGTCACCCAGTAAAACCCTCCATGATCGCGCGCCTTAGCTCTCGGTGTGTGCTTGTGAGAGCTATCCCTCACTTGCTCGTTGATCGTGACAAGTGTCGAATGGAGGCGTGATGTGAAAATTGATGACCCTTTGTCCCTTTGGAAAAAGAAGACGAGGACATGAAAATGCACCCATCCCCAAGTCATGCCTATGGTTCCTCATACGATACAAGTTCCAAGCCCCAGGTGAGCTTTTTGGAGCCCAATGCACAACCTTCAGTCGGATTTCGACAAGTGTCGATTGGAGGGATGTGCAATTTGATGAACCTTTCAACCCTTTAGCTAAAGAGACATCGGGGACATAAAAATCACCCCACCCCTGGTATGTATTTTTAAATTGCTTTAAAGTTGAGCACTTAGCTTTCTTTCCCTCCATTTCTCTTCTCACAATTCACACCTTGCCATGCTATTTCATCCATTCTTGTCCAAACACCAATCCACCATTCACCCACCATTACCGCACTCATGGAAACCACATCTTCATCAAATCCTCCACACCATGAAAAAACAACAATTTTAGAGGAAGAATAGCTCATAGGATTGAAGAACAAAAGAAAGAAACGAAGAACTCCATTTGAAAACCCTCGTAGCCGTGAATCGAAGAAATCAACATATCTTAAAACTGAACCGGTGCAGACGAGATGAGACTTTTTGAAATCTTCACCATTTTTAAAGGCCATAAAAACTCCCATATCATATCTCCTATCTACAACAAGGTTTTTTTGCAGTGAAGAACTCTTCTTTCGGCTCAAAGCACAACGAAGACAAATTAAATTTCCTACCAAAGCGACAATCAGTTTGAAGAGAAAATTCACTGGTAGAACGAGAAAGAAAAACCCACAAAAATATAATTTTTTTGCGATTGGAGGAGAAAACCAAACCTACAATTTTCAAGGTCCATTAATGGTTGTCGTGTCCGTAGTTGCCGCCAGGTGAAAATTTTAAAATTTTAAAATCTCATGAACCAATGATCGGGTAAGCTTGAAATTTCAAAGGGGAGATATTGGGAAAAAAATCCATATCATAAAAACTCATTCCACGTGATCTAACCACCAGAAGCACACTTACTAAAAATAGCAGGCCTTCTACATGGGAGATTGTTATTTTGGGTAAGTCACCAACTGAAGAAGCTATGAAGGAGGCGGTGAACACAAAGAAGGTATCGCAAGAAAAATTCATTGAAAGGGTCATCTTGGTCCAAAATTGACACTTACTAAAAATAGTAAGTTGTCTCACGAGCACCTGCTAAAAATAACAAACTAGTCTAGAAGGTGAGGAGAACATAGGGAGAAAGAAGAATTCAAGTTGTCACATCCATTCAAGGTTGAAAGAGTTGAATTTGCACACTTACTAAAAATAGTAAGTTGTCTCATAGGCACTTACTAAAAATAGTAAGTCATTCCAGAAGGTGAATTTCACAAAAGGAGCATTCTGAGAGTTGAACATTCAAATTGGCAGCTGCAGTTGGAGTTCGAGAAGAATTTTCACACTTACTAAAAATAGTAATTTTCTTTCCAGGAATAACAAGTGTTGAGAAACCATGAAGTACGCGTTTCTAGGACGAAGCTCGAGGACCTTTCACCTCCGAATATGAGATAGAAGATAGTGATGTCTCCTATATGGATTTCAATGATCTGAAGGCTCACATGATGGCCAAGGAAAGAGGGAAGATCGAAGATCAAGTATTCACAAGTGGGTTGTTTGCAGCTGCAGGACACCTCGTGTCTATACAAAGCACTAAGTTGAGTGGTCTTGGCCTGCTCACACCACTATGAGCCCGAAACATGAACAATTTGAGATGATAATGGTACATCAATGGTAGTCATTAACCCCATAACCATCTCACTCGCTCTACAAATTCTAACATCACCCAACATGGTCATCATCACGAAGGAGAATGTCCTTACATGAGTGGGAAAAGATGGATGCATATGTGTAAGGGATTGCACTAGGATCATGGATGAAGATAGGGAGAAAGCCCTCAGGATGCCAAAACACTTTCAAGATGCAAGTTTCATGAAGGATATTCGGATGCAATCACTCTCCTCAGCAGAGTGATGGGAGAAGCGAACACGAGGGACTTCCAAGATTGGATGGCCCTTTTCATCCTGACAGTGACTGAAGGAAAGCAACGAATTGACTGGGGGTAGATAATCAGTGACAATTTGCATCTATAATTGCTCCAGGTGCCCATGATGAAGAAGTTCCACATGACTTCTTACTTGGTCTATTTTTTGCCATCTCAAGATCATTCAAGGGATTAACTCTCACACAAAACATTCGTTTTGTGGTGCCCGCATTCGAGAAATTCCCATAATTGGTAATGGAGGAAAGTCACAGGAACTTCACCAACATGAATGATGCATTCACGATGTGCATGGTCCGAACTTTGGATAGTAATTTGGAGGAAAGGATGTTTCCACATGCATCGTCTTTAATCAAAAAATATGCTTCCTATTTCATACAGTTCTCGACTTTCTCCTACCTGCGAGTCTTCGGCTTCGACCAAGCTCACTAAGGTTGCCCAAGTACCTTAGTGACCAAATTATATTATTTGAGCTCTGCAGGTAGTTCATACATGTAAACAACAGACTCAGGAGCAAGAAAAAGAAATTGATCTCATTCCCATCTCTCTTGGGGTGTTCACATGTAAGAATGTGAATGATGCATCTCATCTGGAGGTTACCTTCACTGTATTTGACTCTCCATTACTACACTTTATCAGCCTAATTTCGACATTCGAGATGATCCTGACTCTTTTCATGTTCCAAAATTGCGCCATGATCCAAAATCAAAGACTATTGGGCCAACTGTGTTGATGAATTTGAAGTATGGGAAAAGATCATATGAGGATGATAGTTGATGAGATGAAGAAATTTCGGTTCTCTTGGTATGAAGATATTTTGTAAGATGATGGGACATAAATGTATGACCCCGAGTATGCAAGTCAAGGTTTCTCAATTGGCTTGAGTCAATTAGACGTTGAGTTAGGGGATATAAAGGAAAACAGAGAAAGTGGTCGGAGAACGAGGGATTGGTTCCAGAGAAAGAGAGCCATGATCATCTAATCACGAGGTACCCCACAAGTCAAAAACAAGCTTCTCAGTAGTCATCATCGAAAGTTGTGGAAGTTACTTCAAGTTGAGACACTCTGGAGCAAGTTCAAAATGAAAATCCATAAAATTGGAGACTTCTTCTCATGAAAAGTCACCAAAGAGAGCTAGGAAAAAGAAGGCTCAATGTCACAATGCAAGGGGAAGACTGGCGCAGAAATGCAAGAAGAAGATATAGTCAAAAGCAGAAACACAAGTAGAAGAAGAGCACACAATTCAAGACCAAACCTTTAAAACCACCACAAGAGGCCTCACCACTTGTCCATACTACTACCTCTCCCATCCAAGATGTGCCTCCTCTTCCAAAGTAGGGAATGGTTGATGCACCTATCATAGAGCTTGAGTCCAATGAAATGTTCCCATGGATGTAAGAGACAATTGCCCCGATACACGCACATCGTTCAACAAGTCACAACCCCTTATTTGTCGGTGATTGCCTCATTAGCCAAGGGAAAGAAAAGGAAGTTCACGCACACAACCTCACGGTTCTACAATGGAGAAACAAGTAATCAATATATTGAAGTATCCCAACTAAAGGTGATCAAACTAGTGGACGAAATGACACCGGCTGATTATGAAATGAGCACAATCTAGCTAGGGCTAGCTACTCATGAAGGGGATTTGCATATGTATCAACAAAGTATTCCACTTAATGGTGGCAAGGAACAAAGAATATAAGAAGAAGATTGATGAGCTAAAAGAACAGTGTGAACTCTTTCATCCTATGTGCAACACTTGGTGGACCCGAATGCCTCAACAATTCCCATCGAAGAAGTTACACCCATCAACAACTTCAATCCAGAATCTATCAAGAGGATGCATGAGATCACGATGTAGGGAGAGCTAATAATGAATGGATCGATACAATTTTCAAAAAGGGAAATTCGGTGCTCAAGAGGCATTCAAACTCTTCACCTACATGTGTGTAAGTGCGAACAGGACGACGGGAGCTTAGAGAAGATTTGGAGAAAGAAAGGGATCATTGGGATCCTCTGGGTCAAGTGGTGAGTGAAATGAGCAACACTCATTCTTAGGAGTTGATTAACATGAATTTTTTTAGCACCTCTTCGAAGACTTGTCACGCGTATGGGCAAGAGCCTTAGTAATAAGATTTGAAGCAATTAATCGAGCCATCGCGAGTTGGATGAAAAAGAAGAACAAGCATACAAGTTGCAGGATAGCATCAATCACCAAATTTAGAAACTTGGAGTGCCTGTAATGGGAGAAGACATAACTTCAATGAGTTGATTGGGCCATTCAAGGAATATGTTAAAAAAGCAAGTAACCCATTGTCCTTCAATAAAGATACCCTGGAATTCCTCTCAAAAATTTGGGCCGCCATTGCACTCATTGTAGAAAAGCATCCATCATGGTTGGAAAGTGCAAAGATATCAACAATGTGTCTAATGGGTGGATAGAGACTCTAATTTGTGTGTGCATTCCTCACCGACAAGTGGAACCTATAGTGGATCGTTTCAATAAAGAATTTTGAGAACCAAAGATCTTCTCAGCAACGCGAGATGGAGACCAGTCAGGGAGCGAGATCAAGTCCGATGGAGCAACTCATTCTTCTACATGATCCTTCCTTTTTCCTCTTCTTCCTTCTCTCTCTCTCTCTCTCTCTCTCTCTCTCTCTCTCTCTTTACCTCCCAATGTTTCTCTCTATAATGTTCTAATTTCACGTTGGGGTTTGCACTTTTGATATGTCTTTAAGTGACTTTAGAAATATGATGTAACATTTAAGTCACCTTGTTTTTATAAAAGGGACTTAATATTTAATAGGAATATGAACAACCTAAAGTCAATATATGGCATATGAAAAGCCATTGGGAAGCTAAAGAGTTTTTTCCTCTTCTATAAATTGTAATGAACTCCTCATTTGAGGGTCTTCTTAGCTTTTGTGAATTCATGAGAGAGAGATCCTTGTGAAAAGACAAAGAGATAACAAATTCTTCCATTCTCTCCCACTCTCAAATTTCTTCCATTTCTATGTTATGTACAACTTTTGTTTAAGCATCAATACAAGAAGGAGTTTCTAGCCCTCTTTTGACTGAGGAATTTATTGATACTTTGTGCTCATAAATTCTAATCGGTCTTGTTGCTATTTATAGAGTTGTTTCTTCTTAATTTTAGTGCATGTGATGAAACTTTTAACTGATGTATGCAAGACTCTAATTTTCTACTTACAACATTAGTCCTCTTATCTAACATTCTCACTCCCTTTCCCGCTCTCCTAGCAAATTCCTCTCTTGTAGGTATCTACAAGCTTTTTCCGCAAGGTCAATGGAGTGCCCCTATAGGATTCCCGACTGCAAGGCCAACCCAAATAAAACTCACCTCACTTGCACATGCATATACAAAAGTTGCACCGTTTAAGTAGAGGGACTTAGATTCCCAAAGCGTTGGAAATAAATCCACAAATTTGTCACCTAAAAATTTTCTCCTAACATAGTATAAAGCATTATTCTATTTATAATAATTAATGTTAGAGGTTAATTAATCATGATATCCACTTATTGTTTATCCTTACATCCTTTAGTGTACTTAATTCACTAAAATCAATTAGGTTTCATGCTAAATATAATTAGGGTGAAAACATTTTGGTGAACCCGACATGTGATTTGATCTTAGCATCCACCTTAGCTACCTTAAGCCTTGTTTATGATATTCTTTTTCTCATGCCGTTGTACTTATTTTCCTATCTATCATCATGATTAACCCTTAGCTCTTCTACAAAATTTTCCTTCAACTTAGGGGTTCTTGATCCTCCTCTACTAGGACAAATTACTCCCCTTATCTCAGTATACATTGTGGCACCATGTCATCTACTATAGGCTCCTATTTTATAGTTGATATCTTTACTAATGTTGTTCTTACCATCAATGTTGATCTTGCCCGTGATGAAGGTTCCAACAACAACCTTGTTACTCACTCCCTTGATATCCTTGAAGATGAAGTCCAACACCGTACACACTTCTTGCAAAACAACCCCGCTCATATTGATCTTCTCCTTTATACTATAAGAGACCAACTTAAGAATACCTCACTCTCTCATATTGAGATCTTTGTTATGCCTTAATTTACGGTGCATGCCTCCTTGGGGAGCCCAATATTTCCATGCATAATGTTTTTATGCATCTACTTGCATCCACTATTGTTATTATACATCTTATATCCACTCCTAATTGTTTGCACACTTCTTCCACTAGTACACAAGCCTCTGAAACCCTTGTTCATACTCTCCAAGCTCAAATATTACAATTACAACAAGGTGTATTTGCTTCCACTCATGATATCGATTCTACTCAGTTCCTTCACAATCTCATTACACCAAAAGTGGTCTCTTATTCTTATTTTTTGTCCATTCCTTTTTATTGCTCACTGAACATATTTGATGTGGCTTGTTTTTAATTATGCTTCTCATGATATCTTGTTCGTAAAGCTCTTTCCCGGGAGTCTTGATGATTTTTCCTTGAAATGATTCTATCATCTCTCCACACATTCTATGCAATCTTAAATTGCTTTGGTAAATCAATTTTTGGTATAATTCTCTATTAAATCAAGGAAAAAGTTTCTTATGTGCAACTATCTAGGTTATAACAAGGGTCCACTAAGCCTATCAATGATTATGTCTTATAATACAAGACCATGCTTACCAAAATGAGTAATATCATAGTCGATAGTGAATTGCAAGATCTATTCACCCAAATCTTGTTTCCCCTTTATAAGAATATGTTCTATTTGACAATTTTTTATCTTTTGACCATTTATGTCATGTGTTCAAGGAGCGCAAAGATAAGTTACTACATATGAATAAGATCAAGTATGTTACCACCACTCTGTCATACTTAATGCCAAGTTTTGAATAAATCCACATTCAAAGTTGATATCAATGACACTAAAGTTGTTTTTAAGTACATCATTAATATTGTTTCTTAACCGAGTCATAACTCCAACCCGCTCACCAATATTTTCCCCACACATTGTATTGAAAAAATCAATCGAGTGTGATCTTGTGTCTCTCCATTCATTGTTTAAAGTTGATACAAGCAAGCCTTAAAGAAAGAATTTCGATACCAATGCTTACTACGATTATCATCGATGTATTGGTCACTTCACCAATAGATGTCTTAAGATTTTTCATATCATTCAAGACTTCATAGACTCTAATTCTATTGAATGGGATGAACCCACAACACCTTCCAAGCCAACCAATGATAATGTCAAACCAAAAATTGCAATGATACACTTTGTAAGCATAACAATGATTAATCTACATTTGAGTGCACAATACTTATCACGTGGTGCCCACCACCACCCTCTTATGATCACCCCTTGGATGTAATGATTGACATTGTCACTCATACCACATCTCATGTACCACTCATTACTTTCAATGACTTTGATATAGATGACACATTTGTCTCTAATACTCTATCTATTATTTTATCTATTAATCAAGTACCTATACACGGTGTTTTGGTTGACCCTATGCAACAAAGATAATGTTTGCACTCTCACGTTAGTGCAATCTCTTGGCATTTTTATAAAGAATCTTACATTTGATATTAATTATTGATATGGACGTATTACTCTACCCATCATTGTTGGTTTTATCACTACTCTAACTTCATTTTTGGTTGTTGTTACTCTTAGTTTTGGTACCTTATGCTTAGGTCTCCTTAGATATGTGCTCTTAGGGCTATTTATCTGTCATTCCAATGTGTTAAATTTATCCATACCCTACAAGTTTTCATTGTAGACACTCAAAAATTCACCTTGCACATAAGGTCTCCTATTAAAAATAATAAAAACATCACAAAAACACAATAATCCAAAAAAATCAAATAATCCCACAAAATCAACTAAAAATATAAAACCCCACAAAATAGTGATAAAAGACACCTCATCATTCATTTACTAACCCTCACCCACTAAATTTTGATTTTTCCCTCCCACCTACCCATTTGCATGCCCAATGCACTATGGAACCTTATCATCTCACCCACTTATGCACATTACACCCATATGTGTCACATTATTCTATGCACTCCAAAAATTGTAAAACATGACTCACCCACATCATTCTAGCCCCTAACTCTTTGTGCATTTATTCGTGGTAAGGGAGGGTGATTTGCAAGAGTAGTTGGGTGGTAGATATAGAAGGCGAGTCGACCAGGCAGGTCGAGGAGTTGGGTGAGTCGTGGCTGGGGAGAGAGAGTCACTCAAGAAACCGGGTGAGTGATGAGGGGTATGGGCTTGGGGTGGGAGATGGGGTGTCGAGGTGTTGAGTTAAAATTTCCAAAGAAACCGACGGGGTAGATTAGCGTGTGGGTGAGTTAGGGTGCAGTGTGGGATGGGCGGTAGGGTTTAATAGGTGAGTCGATTAGGTTAGGAGTGTGAGGGATACATGCAAAGAGGGGAAAGGGGAAGGGAGCATGGTCGAGTTGTAGGGGTGACTCGACGACGGGGTGAAGTTGGGGAGGCTAGGTCATGGCATGGATTTAGGGTTAGGGTGAGGCGAGTCGCAAGAGTGACTCATGGGGAGTTAGGATCGTGGTAAGGGTGATTCACGTGAGCAACTCGCGGGGAGTTGGGAGTGGGGTAAGGATGAGTCGCGAGAGAGATTCATGGGGAGTTGGGAGTGGGTAAGGGTGAGTCATGAGAGTGACTCACGGGGAGTTGGGGTGAACAGGTGAAGAGTTTTGGGTAGGGATTTAGTGATTTGAGGAGTGTGCAAGGGTAAGAGGAGGGTGAGGAAGAGACCTAGGTTACGAGTGCGATCGGGTCGGAGAAGAGGTGTGAAGTAGTAGGGGTAGTGGAAGAGTGAGGTGTGGGGTGAGGAGAGATAGATTAGTGCAGTGTACGATTGGAGGATGTGATATGGTTACGGGTGTGACTAGGTGGGAGGAAATGGAGTGTAGGAATCGAATAGAGTGAGTCGGAACATATAAGGTGATATACATGCCTTGGTTGCAAGCGTGTCAGTGGAGTGCGGGGAAGTTCAGCAGCGCAATAGGGTGGAGACTATTATGTGGTGCAGGTGCATTTGTGAAACATATACAGAGGCGGGTGATGAGTGTCATTGATGCCCATACTTTAATAATATTATTCTATCAATCCAGTGGTGGTGCCCACAATTTTTGCAGTAACAAATGAAACAATAGGAACGATTTTACAAACATACTTTAGTAATAAAAACTAAGAAATTGCTGAACTGATCATGATTACAAAATAAAATACTTGAAAATAAAACTAAAACAAAAGATAGAATTGAAAAATCATTGATCATGGAAACACATATGCATTAAAGTAAGGAAATAATTGTTGGAACATCAAATGCATTCATAAGGACAAAAAGGAAATAAATGTAAACTCCCTTTTCATTGGTTAGGAGTGGCCCTTGCTCCTTCCCTTCGATCAGTTTAACACTTGAACTTAAACAACAGAAATTTCCCCTGAATCTGTTATCTTTATTGAATTGAAAAATGCATTGTTACAATGAATCAAATGACTAGAAAATCGAACCACTAAATCTAAGTACAAGATATCTTTATACAAGAGATGTTCTAGTTCTGTTAGGAGAGAACTAGTTATTCCAAATGACTAAGTCTACTTAACTAAATGCTAACTGAAACAATGGCTATCTATTTGGGAAATACATTAATGAAGGGGCAGTCCTTAAAGTGTTCAAATTAGAATCATTCGTGACAACTGAAGAGGAAATATGTGATTGGCTCCTTTGAAGGAGTCAATCACTGCTAGAAGATTTTTCGTCTCATAACTGATTGAGAGAATTTCGATGACAACAAAGCTTAGTTCAGGGTACTTCATCCTCAAAATTGGGTGGAATGTTTGTTGAGTTAATGGCGCCACTTATGTAAAAGATATGGTGTTGTCAATTGTGATTCCAATCATTTGAATGATCTGCATGTATGTGTGAATTTCTTGCTTTGGAGAATCAGGGTCGATGACCTGGATGTGGTATTCTGTGTTCCCTATTAACACGGAGGTGATTCCTACACCAACACGTTAATTAGAGTCCTGCGTTGGTGCATGAATTAAGTCTTGCACTTCTGTTATAACTCAACACATACTCTTTCAAAAGTGTAGTTAATGTTTCACAAACAGATCTATTTAAGCCATTTTGAAGAAGAATTAACAAGGTAAAAATAACAAACATATGCACAATAATTCCTTCAAAATCATAGTAAAGTATTAAATATAAGAAGTTAACATTGTTCATCGTGTACTATGATATCAAAATGGTATACGAATAAACATGGCTTAAACATCACAAAATGGGGTTCATCAACGGGGTGGAGAGAAGGGACCATTTTGACACTAGGAACCATCGAGAGAGGCTAGAGGTGTGGTAAAGACGACGCACCCACGTGAGAGATTGATGCTAAGGGAAAGAGTCGCCTAGTCAAAGGTAAATTATTTTTGGGTATAAAAGATACCTCATCATTCATTTATTAACCCTCACCCACTCACATTTAATTATGTCCATCCCACCTACCATTTGCATGCCCAATGCACCATATACCCTTATCATCTCACCCACATATGCATATTACATCCATATGTGTCATACTCTTCTATGCACTCCTAAAACTATAAAACACCACTCACCCATGTCATTCTAGCCCCCTTAATCTTTGTGCACGTGAGCCCATACTTGATTTTTTTGCTTTTTGGTCACATATTTTGGTATCAGTAGGTCTTGGAGAGGTAAAGGTGAGTCACAAAGGATAGGTGCAACTTGTTGCATCACTATTTTAGCAAAATTTTAACACATGTGTCAATAATAACTCGCGATCGACTTACGGTCTCCATGTAATTTTTAGTGAGCCGCAACTATGACTCGGCTTGTGATTTAGTCAAGTATACTTTTCATTTGTATGAATTGTATTGTCATTTTACTTCAATAAAATGTATTTTATCTCTTTAAATGGTTAGGGATCTGACCGAGGTAGGTCCCCTAACCACCAAAAAAACAACTAACATTTTTTCAAGTGTGTTTGTGTGTAGGTTATAGATTTATACCAAGAAGTTCCTACCCACTTTATTCATTAAAGAACCCATGATTTTCCCTCACTTTTTCAATGGCAACGTAAGCCCATTATTTTTAGTAGCATTGATTTGGTGATTGTTATATCAAATAATACATCTTGTAGGTGATCCAAATCTAGGTATACATTTTGGTGACCATGGTGGGACCATTTTGGTTGTGGGTAATTCACTTTTGTTTTTGAATCTAATAATGTTTTCTATAGGGTTTTATAGTCATTTTAATTTGGTTTTATGTTTTCCTAACATTTCGGTTTCATATCTAACACTTGGTTTTGTAGTTCGCTAAAAATACCAAAAACATTAGCACATGTGCCACTTGGCAGATGTGACTACATTGATTTTTCGCCAAAATATCTAACAATTTGATTATAGGGTAGTCGTAAAGCAAGAATCGTTTCTATAATTTTTTTTTGTAAAAACATAAAAAATACTTGCTTCTTCTTAAGGGAAAGAATCGGGAATGGATACACACTAAAGAGAGGTTACGATACGGGTAAATACCCATCCACAAAATTGTGGGAAGTACTTGGGCATAAGCCTTAAAAATCATTCTAAGTTGTTGAGTAGATAGAGTATGACATTAAGGACAGGGAACACAAAAGATTCACGCACGGGAACAAGGTGCATTTGAAGGCATGAAGGATAGGAAAGGAAACACGCACTAGGACAAGCTGATTTAGGACTTAGCCATTTTTCATAGTTACGGGCTATTTTTGGAGATAGCGTATAGGAGCACACAACAAGATGGAGACTTGTGTGACAC
The DNA here is from genome assembly GCA_018340775.1 of Taxus wallichiana var. yunnanensis. Classification (NCBI taxonomy): domain Eukaryota; kingdom Viridiplantae; phylum Streptophyta; class Pinopsida; order Cupressales; family Taxaceae; genus Taxus; species Taxus wallichiana. The sequence goes on from CM031235.1 coordinate 176,883,210, forward strand.
ACAAATGTTATTTTGAGGATGAGCATCTACTAAGCGCCATGCATGAGTTCGGGATAATAATAGGATTACTATTGTTAGTTAACTATAGGAGATCTATTATTAGCACACTTGCATGTGTGCATATTATTGTAAAGGCACATGGCTATTTTCAACATGCGACCTATTTTGGGAAGTGCGTAAGTGGTGAAGGGAAATTACCCACCCCTATAAGTATGTATTAGTCTGTGTAGTTAGAGAGAGACACTGTGTATGAGTTATTGTAGAGTTATGCTGCCGGATCTGATGCACGCATAAACTTATGATACTATTTATTGTAAGAAGCTTTTGTATTTACTATGTTTAATATAATGGAGTATATTGGTTGGATAAAGGTGTTAAACATGAATGTAATTGGTTCTTGTATGGTTGATTTCATTATGATTATTGTTTAATTCATGATTCTTTAAGATCTAGATCTGGAATATGCTCTGTGGAATGTTTGTGCTTATTATGGTTTTGAATATGCTCTATCTTCAACACGTTAACATCCTGCATAAGCAACTCTAAAGAGGGGCTTGGTACCTTTGCGTGCTTTGGGTGAGCACTCAGCTTAGGATGAGTGATGTGCCAGCGCACTTGGGTTGTTCGTGGTGGATTCTAGGTTACATCATTGGTTCCATTTGTCGGGACCTCTTTTTAGTTGTTTTTAGGATGGTTCGTGATGAAGATGTATCGGTTGACCCTAGCAAGTGAGGAGTGGACAAAAGATCTAGAAGAAGAGTACGCACGAAGGTTCAACACTATATCTGGGTTTGACACATGCACATGGGTGGAAAAGAATCTGTATGATTGTTTGTATGAGAGCTTTTTTGTTATCTTCTGGTAGAAGCTGCATAAGTGGTGGTTGCTTATGCATCTAAACGAAATTAGAGGTATCACACAATTATCTCGGACACGGGGAAGAATTTTAGGCCCGTATAATGTTGATCGTATTTGGACATGTGTTGTGGATACTTGGTTCTGTGGTGTTTTAAAAACTATACTCTGGAGTACTCAATTTCCACTTATTCTTTCCGGAGGTAGCTGAGTTTCAATTTTTACATTATCCCAGGGGAACTTACTTGCAAGGCATTCCGGTGGCAATCAAGATCTCTTGATGGTGACCCCGAATTTGGAAAAAAACCGATGGCTTGCTAAACCCCACCATGCATGCGGGGCAGGAGCAAGTTTGGTGAAAGGTGGCGGACCTAATGGCGTAAAGGCATAAAGAAGAAATGTAGCTTAAGTATAATGAGGCACGTGAAAGGGAGATGGAAAAGTAGTGGAATATCAGTAGAGTGGATGGTGTTGAGGAGAGGGATGACTCATGAAGGATTTGGAGCTCACACAAAAGGCGTGGAGCCAGAGCATCTAGAACTCCCCCATTTGGGCAAGCATGAAAGGGAACCCCCCTCGGCCTCACACATGAGCGTGCCAGTAGAGACGACCTAGGCCGCAAGGTGCGCATCTCGAATCTACTGCAACCTAGCCCTTGTGCTTGGTTTTTAGTATCTAGTACATCCAATAGTCAACAAGTTAATTTGGGCAGTAGGGAAGTAGGAGTAAGTCACATAACAAGTACATCTATGGGGAAAATGTCTTCTCTATTGTTTGGAGGTACCTTTTCGGGTAGCATCATTAGCATAGACTTTGATCAAGTAGAATTTTGGATTCACTTATGAGAGTAGTACCACCACGCAGAATGTAGGAGTTCAATTCAGTACTACTATTGGGACACATGGAATTATATCTTTCGGTCCACTTCCGGCCACTGGTGGAGGATCGGGGAGTATAAGTAGCTCTAGTTACGGTGGATTTGGTGGTTATGGAGGAAAAGGTAACCCAGAGGTTTGGATCATGTGGGCAAGGTTTGCACCAACCCCATAATATTTACATGGAGATGTATCTTTGTCTTCCAGAGTAGAGCGGCATAGAAGGTGTTGCTGAACACGTGCACATGTGTGAGATACTGTGGCATGAAAAAGGGATCATAACTTCTAAGCATAAAGCAAGTCAATTTTCAACTACATTACAGGGATGCACACATAGTTGGTACATGAAGTTTGACCTAGATTAAACTTGCATAGATTATACAACATTAAAAGATGTCTTCCTTAAAGAATTCTATATCCCTGAATTTGAGTAGAAGAGTATAAGTGCACTCAAGGATATTAAGTAGGGCACTACTGAAAGTGTCCACGAGTATGATGCTCATTTCAAAACACTTTTGTCTAAGCTTTCTTATGATATTCATGCAAGCCTATAATGCACAATGGTTCGTGGGAGGACTGATCACACCTTTTAGAAGGGTATTGTCACATAAAACATATACTAATCCATGAAGCACTTGAAGCAACTTTGCGCTGAGGTAGTTGGAAGTATAGACATTGGAGTTAGCCCATTCTGGAAGCACAAATTACAGCTATGGCAAAGTAGTTGGAGAAACTATCGATGAATTCAACACATGAGACACGCACTGGGATTTGGTGTACAGATTGTGAAGTGGAAGGGCACACCAAGGATAGTTGTCCCCGCAGATCAGTGCATTCATTATTGCTAGACTGTGAGATATGTCATTTGAACCATGATGCCAACCGTTGCCCATTATTACAACACACGATAAGGAATAATGTATCTTGTTATTGTAAAATCTATGGTCCACAACTCACGATACAAAAGACTGCAGGTTGATTGGTCAGATCCATGATGCTATAGATATTGGTGTGTGATATATAGGAGTATCAAATAACTCTAAGGGTAAAGGTGAGCACCGAGATGGGATCACAATCAAATGCATTGTGATCGGAAGAGGGGTGCTATAAAGGAGGATGTGGCAGAGGTCGAGGATACAATGGTGGATTCGAGGGTTGAGGTTGTGGTGGTAGACGAGGCAATTTTCCTCATGAAATGTGCTTTACATGCGGATCTCCTAACCACTACAGGCACGAATGTCCTCAGAATATTACTTGTTCTTTTTGTGGAAGAGTCATAGCTATAAGGAATGCCTGTATCTATATGAGCATCTTAGAAAACAACATAAACAGGAAAACAAAGGCACAATGATGGTTAGGATACAACATGCTTTGTGGAAAATCAGTGGATGTTAAAGTTAGGACCAGAACATGAGGTATTACTTGTGAAGATTACTACACTTGCCAAGTTGCGCGTGCTAGGGAAGCATTACATCAGAAGCCTACAATCACTAAGGAGGACGTTTTGCATGCAAGGTATCAAGATCCTACATACCAGAAAGAGGTTTATTAGGAGACCATGGAGGTACTTAGAAACCTTAAGGGAAATACAATATTTAAAGGAGCAATCACAAAAGATGGAACAAAAGAAGGCAACAAAGACGGTCAATGGATATTGATGACTTAATGGAGGTATGAAATATGTTGTGCCAGGAGAATATCATTCCATTACTAGGGAGTTGGCTAAAGGGAAACAATCCACGCGTGGGTATTAAGAATGGATGTCAGATCCTGCATGCAAATGTTCCCCCTCATAGCTTAGATTACGATAAGAAGATCACTCTGAATGCTATTGTGGATGTATGGATCTTGAGTAATATATTGATTGACATAGGCATGGAGGTAAATGTGCTTACTTTAGATGCATGGGTATAGATGGGGAGACCTCCATTGTAGCCATCTTCTAATGTACTATTTATGGCTAATGGACAAAGGCCACTCCCATCAAAGTTTTAAAAGATTCATCCATTCTTTATAGAAGGGGCCAAGTTCACTAGGGACTTTGAGGTTTCATCACTTGTAGAAGAAAACAGGTTTCAGCTCTACTTGGGCACCCCCGGTGTTACGCAAATAATGTTGATCTACAGTTCAATAAGGGATATATAATTTTTGAGAACAAGGAGGAAAGAGTTATTATCCCTTTAATAGATGGAAAATTTGTGCCCTATGTTCTGCCTTTGAGTGAAGAAGATCTGAATAAGATTTATGTATGTGCCATTCGGGACCCAAAAGTACTCGAGCCATGTAAGGAAGGAATCCTCTAGCGGGAAGGTGCATAGTATTTTAGTGATATCACAAGTATTACTTGTGACAATTGGGCTCATGGCACTTATGAGATGGTTGGTTCAAAAATTAAGGAGCACATTTATGCGGAGAAGCATACCTTGTTATATTAGGAGGATAGGTAACAATTATGTACCTCGGTACACTGGAGAAGGACACCCTATGGTATTCCTGCGCATAATGGAGGAAAAATGGACAAACCAATTTTAAAGAAGAAATATGTTAGCATATACCTTGTGTGGGACAATAGCGCATTGGTGGGTGGTTCACAGGATAATCTTGTAGAATGGAATGAATTTAGGATTTCTCTAACAACTCGGTTTTTCAGAGCAATGCACCTACTCAAATCTACACATATCATGGTAATCAACATGTTCAACACCACGTTTAACAATGTGAGAGGCTCTGGACAGAGGGGTAAGAAGCTTTATCACCTTTGCTTATGGGTGCACAAACTTTATTCCACTTTACAAGGTTGCACACGCATTTAGTATGTATATGCGGAGCTACATAGAGAGACTAGAAATTGGCAGGATTTGATTGCAGGAATGGTCTAGACTTTTGACTACTTCTCTACTAAACCTCTAGTGGAAGAGGCATTAAGGGTTATAAAGTGCTTAACTATGGGAGACAAAGTGCAAAGGCGGAAGAACTCATTCAGGAGTTATTTGGTGAGAATGACTCAGAGCGCACTTTGATAAAGAAGAAGAGACAGATGCTACGCTACTTAAGTGCACTTGCTTAGAGAAAGAAAAAGGAAATATGGTCTACATAGTGGATGATGAGGAAGTAGAAGATCTAGATATAGATCATTCAACGAGGTATGCGTGAGGTGTTAGATAATGTGGATAAAAATGCACGTGCCTATCATGAACCCATGAAGACAAAAAAAGTGAATATTGGTATGGATGTTGAACCTAAGGAGGTAATAATTAGGGATTATTGGTCTGACTCTAAAGTGGCAAAAATCATTGAGTTACTACATGATTTTCAAGACTTATTTCCTAGGGGCTACCATGAATTAAAAGGAGTGCATGAATCATTAGGAGAGATGAAGATTAAGCTTAAGGAAGGTGTGTGCTTGATCAGGAAAATACCCTATGAATGAACCCTAACTTGCGCATAAAAGTTAAGGAAGAAATTGACAAAATGTTGAAATCTAGCATCATCAAGCCCCTAGAAGAATCAAAGTGGGTTAGCCCCATGGTCATCAGTATAAAGAAAGATGGTCGATTAGGATTTGTGTGGATTATAGAGGAACTGAATGTTGCATGTGTGATTGATCACTTTCCTACACCTTTCATAGAGGAAATATTAGAAGGCGTTGCAGGCGCGAAATCTATTCTTTTACAGATGGATTATTTGTGTATCATCAAGTCAGGATTACACAAGAGGATGAAGAGAAAACAACCTTCACCACTGAATGGGGAAGTTTTGCATATATTGTGATGCCCTTTGGTCTAAAAAATGCGCTTGTTGTATTTTTGCGCATAGTTGTTCAAGAATTCTAGGATTTTATTCACAACTTCTTACATGTTTACTTGGATGATTGGATGGTGTATGGACTTGTTAAGGATCACTGTGACAATTTGTGCTTAATTTTTGAAAGATGTAGATAATTAAGCATCTCTTTAAACATCAAGAAGTGCGTGTTTGCTACACCTTTTGGCACTTTGTTAGGGCACATCATCTGCAAGGAAGGTTTGTTAGTAGATCTAGCTAAGGTTGTAGTTATTGTAGGCTTGGAGGAACCTACTAGTCAAAGTGAGGTGCGCAGATTCTTGGGTCACACTAGGTATTATAGAAAATTTATCAAAGGATATGTTAAGATTTCTGCACCCTTGGAAGAGTTACTAAAGGGAAAAGGGACATTCTATTGGGGAGAACCGCAATAACACACATTTGAGGCATTGAAGGAGAGTCTTACTATAATGCCTATTCTATGTTTTCCCTCATGGAACCAACTATTTCATCTACATGTGGGTGCCTCTCGCACAACCATGGCGTGCGGTGTTAGCTCAGCCTAGAGAAGGTATTATAGATCATCCTATCTGTTTTGCTTAGTAGAAATTTGACTCCTACACAACAAAATTATACAACTTCTGAGTGCAAAGCCTTGTCAATGATCTATGTACTACATAAATTCGATAACACCCGCTAAGTAACACCATTTGTATTTTATATCGATCACATGGCATTGAAATACTTGGTAAACAAGCCCGTTTTACATGGGCACATATGTCGATGGGTGTTCTTATTCCAAGAATTTGATTTCAAAATTATGGTAAAACCATGTAAAAGTAATTTTGGCCCAGACCATTTATCATGAATTCAATCAGGGGAGGATGCACAGACAATTAAAGATACAATGTCCAATGCATAGTTGTACAGTTATAAAGCATGCTTCGAAATGAAATCCTTAGAGAAAAAACAACTTGCAATTCACACGACACCTTTTATGTTGATTAGTGGTGACCTATACAAGTTAGGCCAAGATGAAGTATTGCGTCAATGTGTACTAGAGCATGAGCGCACATATATCATGAAGAAGTTCATGGTGGTATTGCAGGTGGGCACTATGCAGGTGACGCCACTGCGTGTAAGATTCTACTCACTAGATTATGGTGGGAGACCCTCTACAAAGATTATAAAGCATATTGTAAGGTGTGTGATCACTGTCAACATGTTGGTAAACCTGGGAAAAGAGATGAAATGCATTTAAGACCTATTCCTAGTGCAGAGCCGTTTGAGAAATGGGCTATAGAATTTTTGGGTCCTATTTCACCAGCCACGCGTAGAACTGGATCACGCTACATCATCACTTGCACATATTATCTTATAAGGTGGGTAGAAGCAACACCTACCAAGGATTGTACAACTACAACAACCAAGTTTTTATGGGAAAATGTTCTTACAAGGTATGGATGCCCGCTAAGCTTGATAAGTGATAGGGGTACACATTTTTGAATGAGACAATCAGGATACTATTGGATGAATTTATGATTGCGCACCATAAGACTACACCCTATCATCCTTAGGAAAATGGGATTGTTGAGGCCTTCAACAAGATTTTGAGCCAAACATTGAAAAAATTTTGATGTTGGAAGGAAATATTGGGATGATAAAGTTTATGCCGTGCTTTGGGTGTATAGAACAACATATAAAAGATTGAATAAGGCCACACCCTTTCAATTGGTGTTTGGCACAAAAGCAATTCTTCCTATGGAATTCATGTTACCTTCTTTGCGTATTGTGCATTTGGAGGTCTAGCTGATGAGCAAGCATTAGAAGAAAGAATTGATAAATTGATATAGTTGGATGAGAGGCACGCCATAGCACGTTGGAGTCAGAAGTAGGAAAAGGTCAGGAAGAAGGCATGATATGACAGGCACATCAGGGACAAAAATCTTGAGATGGGACAGATGATGCTTCTTTTTGATTCTAAGTTTTTGCACCATCCTGACAAGCTTAAAGTGCATTAGTTGGAACTGTATGTTATCATTCGTATACTTGAATCGGCACTTGTTAGTTAGAGGCACTCGATGGAATACGATTACCCGATTACTTCAACGGGAGTAGATTGAAGCCCTACTATAAATAAGTCTTCTTATAGTTTGTAATAAGGCAATGTTTCCATTTAGAATAGGTTTTATTTATGTATTTCCTTAATGTATTTCATTCTTCGTCACTATGCTTTGTCAATTTAGTTTGGTGTTTTGTGTAATAAGCACGTTTGCATGTTGGAAGCTAATTACCATCTGATGTATTTTTATGCGTAGAGGACTACACATACCATTGGTGTGGGGTGGTTATTCATGTGTGCATGTATACTTTGCTTAATGCTAAATCAAATGGAGCAAGAACTACCACCTAAAATAGTTCTACAATTTAGTTAAAACAAAGCATAAACACCATCAAGATAGAGAACTAAGCAAGATCTAAACTAACATTATAACTTTGAAAACATGAGATCAAAACTATGCATGCTATTTTAACATCTCTACTCTCCTAGATTACCAAAAAAATGCATGGACCTATTTAGCTCCAATGGCAATCAAAAATTGCTTGTTTGATCTTTAAAGAATGCAAGAATAGGAAGCTTAGATCTTAACAACGATGACCTCTCAAGAAGACAAAATGCAAGCTCTTAGTCTCTTTGCTATATGTTTTGCATTTGCTATCTTAAGAAGTTTAGGTGTAGGTATAAAGGTAGAAGGAGGGCTCCTTATATAGCCCAATGGATAAAGGAAACACTTCATCTCTTTACATGTGGGATAAAGGTAAAACATGATTAGGAATGGATAAGGTTACTTTATTAAAAGTAACCTTACTTTAGAAGGGTTTAATTTATGCTTAGCAAGTCATGGGAGTTGGGGGTGTTTTAATTAATCAAAGATGATTAACTAATAGGTAGATGTAAGCTTAGAGAAGCTAATTAGAGGAATATTAGTACGATTTAGGCTATTAGAAGGGGATTAAATCAATTAAATATTGATTTATTAGTTAAATGAAGTGAAATGCTAATTAATTAATAATAATTAATTAGTCTCGATAGAAGGGTAAATAATTAATGGAAGGTCGTTAATTAGGGTTTTAGTTGGGTAGGTGACCTAATCAATTAGTGTATTGTAATCAATTAATGACAATAAGAGGGAATATGAGCGCTTTTGACGATATGTCGTCAATTCGTGAGAAATGAGATAATTAGTGCAATTTAAGTATTTAAATTACTTGGGCGTAATTATGGGTGTCTAAAATTCACATTCAAAACAGGTACACATGAGAACGAAATTGTTAAGGTGTTGGTAAAGTGTGGAAAGGAGTTGTTGAAAAGGAGATTACTCTAAAAATATGGCCATATATGAAGATTAATGAGGGAACAATATAACGTGAGGTAAGCAAATGGCGGTTGTGGAGACTCACTGGGGAAGGCGGAGTGGCAAGGTACTGAGGCACATGGAAACACATCAAGAGAAGTCTGAGCCATAAGGTAGGAAGGCACATTAGAAGGTTATAGTTAGGGCATGAAGATGTATGCATGCAGAGATTGTGAAAATGGTCAATTAATGAGAGGATTATTGGTAGGTGAAGGAGTAATAAACACACTAACTTTTTGAAAATCTATATAAGGACATGATGTGGGTTCATTTTTACCTTTGCGATCACAAGTATTTGAGTGAGCTAAGTGCAATCGAGTTGAGCGAATCGTGTTGAGTTTCAGAGCATTGTAAAACCCGATATGGAGATAAAACTATTACGCGAAAGAGGCTTGCGTCCCCATTGGTGAAGGGTTTGAGCAAAGCGTAGAAGTGTTGAGAAGGAGCTAGGGCATGCGGTTTCCAGCTAGGGCACACAGATTCGAGCTAGGGTTTGAGTTTGCTCGTTATAGAAAAAAAGGTAGGTTTTTTACAATGACACCAAAGAAAGCACTGTAATAGGCACGAAAGGAAAGAAGAAGGTAGAAGATGAAGTTGAAATTACTCTCGAGAGTAATTTTTCAGAGATGCATACCCAAAAGGAGTAATAGTCAGACAAGAGTGGGATTCCCACATCCACAGATGCAAAATAAGTGACTACAACCACCGTACCACTAACAACAAGGGAGAGTTGGACACGTTCTTTGAATAAGAAGACTAACAAGTGCACGGTGGAGGATATGCCAGTGTATGACGACGTTGGGGAAAAATTACTGAAGCAAGTAGGAGTTTATCAGTTGTATGAGCTCCCGTATTTTGGAAAATATGAACCCTTATACCAATGGTTGATGAGCCGAGTCCATGAGGAATTATTTTATTTCTTTGGACAAAGGGTTAGGATCATAACAACCCTGGTTTCGACACTAACAAGATTAAAGGGCACATGGGTAGACCTTGTTAGTGATCTGACTGATAAAGCAAAGCAATGGTCATAGAAATAAGAAAGGAGTTGGGGTATACTAAGGGTCTATGTGGAATGGACATTGATAAACTAAAGAAGTTTCCTTGTGGTGTAGGAAGTTGCACATCTACTAACCAAGTTAAATGACCAAGAGAGATGGTCGCAGGTAAACACCATGTGGCTTCATATTACAAAGAAAATGTCTTAGGGAGTAGTATACAACCTAGTAGGCTATATTACAGAAACCATTGTTGAGGAAGCATGCACAAGAGAAAAGATAAGTTTTGGCATTATCCTACTTTCTCTTGTGTTTTTAGAAATTGGAGTGCCCGATGGGCCAAAGAACAAGATCTGGGATTACCCCTTGGAAAATAAGTCCCTCCGGAGAGGTTTGAAATTTTTTTATGTGAAGGATCAATGAGTGGGTAGTTTAAGAAGAGGGCGGGGATGTGGTATGATCGACTTTGCATGGAATTTGAGGAGGAGTGGGCACATTGCAAAGGAGCTACCTTCGGTGGTGGGCAAGGCAATACAGTTCGCGGTGTACCAACACTTCTGCATCACACTGTTTTCTATGAGGTATGGGACATGAAGCCCATGGTGCAAACTACCTTATGCCTTCATAAAGTGCACTACTTCTAGGCCTCAGTTCATAAATTTATTGATGCATGCCGTCTTGAACTTCAACGCAGACAAGGTAGACTGTGACTACCACACCCTTAGGAAGACATATGTGTATAGTCCGAGAGGCTCATCTCAAATGTCATAAGTATGAAGCCAGTAAGTTTGGCTATTGGGGAAAGTGGAGCCATACTCATATACCTTCAACTTAAGCCTAAGCTAGAGAATAACAATTATGTGGAGAATGAGTTCATGATCTCAGGGACGCCTAAGGGAAAACATACAATGGAGAACATGTCAGGTCTAAAGCCTGCAACAACTATAGAAGTAGATGAGGAGGAAGAAGAACACAAAGATAGTGGTGGCTTGGATCATAAAGGTCGAAGGCAACCCACAGATAGAGTGGAGATAGAGCACGCAGATACTCCACCTCAGGTGCAAGAAGGAGACAAGGAATTGGACGTGGCGGTAATCTATGAAGAGCGTTGTTTTAAGAGGGTATTCAGAAGAACAAGGACCCAAGACACGAGAACTCCACAACCGGTAAGAAGGTCACCATGACTCTCCCCTCAGAAAGAGGTAATTGAGAAGAAGAGGAGAAAGTGTTAGGTTGTGGAGCATGTTTTCATGTGTGAAAGTGTTGAAGACTGTACACTAAGAGTATTGTACACTTTTCATGTATCCTCGCCGGGGTTCGGGGGCGTAACCCCTGATTTTTTTGGGCCTTAAAACATGCCCAATATATCGGGAAACGTGATTTTCTCATATGGGTGGGATTTTGACCCATAGGTTTATGGGACGGTTTTTGCCCATGGTTTTGATACCCACGGTTTTGTAAAACTGCTTAAGCAGTTGTCTATTTATATGGTTTTATGCATATGATAGAAGCATGAAAAACATTGCAGATGTGTTTTGAATTCGGCTGTGAATTTTGTAGAGTTTGTTGAGCATAGCTCCAAATAGATCTGGGTATTGTATTGAGAGAGCGGTGGCTTGTAATAAAATCTGAGCAAGTGATTCTTGGTGGACATAGCCCAAATTGGGTGAACCACATTAAATATTGTCTCTTTGTGTTGTGTTATTTTATTTCACACTTTTATTTTAGATCTGTAATATTTTTCGCATATTAGTTTCTATTGTTGATTCTCGTGAGGGATTATTTCGCATATTTTATCCCTTATTTCCTAACGAGTAAAGCTAAAGTTGAATGAGGAGGTGGAGAATTCTATAGAGAGAGCGCCGAAACCCTAGTACAACTAGAAGATATGGAGGATCCCAGAGATGAGGACATGAAAGATGAAGAGGAGGGTGACCAAAGGTAGAAGAATCAGAGCATGAGCAACCTCATGCACATGAAACTACTCAGGATGTCGAAGGGCCAACTCCAAACCTTGGTGCTTAGGTTCCTAAGGGGCCAAGAACAAGGAGAACAAGTGGAGAATATGTTGTGCCAAGTATGGGCTATGTTGAGGACACAAGAAAAATTATCTCGCACCTATTTTCAAAGCACAAAGTGGACCTGAAGGAGTTATATGGGTGGGAACTAATGGACCTAGACATAGCCATTATGCACATAAGGAAACAATTGTCCTGGTCCATGTAGACTCACATGGACGAGCCATATTTTGATGTATGCAAGGAGTCTTGTGTATCAATAAGAGTGAAGAAGGCACCTCAAAGCATGCACATGACTATAAATCCCACTCTCATGTCTAATGAGTAGGTAAGAAATGCCTTAGTTAAGGTATCTACAGAGGCAACGAGGAGGAATATCAATAAGGTTGCCACTATTAGAGCGCTACTTGAAGATAACAAGGTAAAAATGCATAAATAACGCGTCTGAAAGGAGAGAAGGATTTGGATCAGAAAAATAATGAGGCCTTCATCAACATGGAAAAAGAAATTGGTAACTATGTCCTGAAAGCAAGACTGCATCTGGATTCTAAGGTACCTGAGAAATTTCCTTTGGCTATGTATTATGTGTGCACATTATTTAATTTGGTGCTTGAAGATGCATCAATTCGAATGCCTGCGCCAAAGGATCCTGAATAGGAAGCAGAAAGAGCAAGGGCCTCTGTGGTTAGAAAGATTTCATCTTACGAAGCATTACATAAAACTTTACAAGATGAGATGAAGAAAGTAAATCAAGCTTTGAACATATGCACAACACCAAAAGTAGTGATCAACATTAGAACTATAGTAGAAGATAATGAAGTTCTAAAGGTAATGAAGGATGAGACTTTAGGGCGCGCAAAAAGATTGGCATTAGTAAAACAAAAGCGTGAAGCCCTTACAACAACACAAAACCTACATAAGGAGAGGTTGGATGAGATTGGAAAGCTCATAGCAGAGAAAAGATGGATCTTCTAGAGGGAAGGATGTCTGTTATGGCCAATGTTGTCATAGTACTACAGAATGAAAAGGGGGAGATAACCTAGGAAGAGTTGGAAGCCATTGCCATAGATGTTCTAAATATGACAAGAACCGTGCTAGATGACTAGAAAACATTGGAGGCTAAGATTAAAATAGAATATCTAGAGTTGATCCTCCCAAATCGAAGCGGAAGGGTGTGCGAGAATAGAAGTCTATTCTTTTACAATAATTCTTTACATTCTTTCAATTCTTTCCATTCTTATTCTTTATTGTTTGGCACAATCAAGAGGAATCCCATTGCGGTATGAAAATGTACATTATTTTGGGGTAATGTTGAGCAAAAGAGTATGACAATAAGGATAGGGCACACGCGGAAGATTCACGCGAGAACAAGTGCATTTGAAGGTGTAGAAGGATAGGAAAGGAAATATGTGCACCAGGACAAGTTGATTTAGGACTTAGCCATTTTTCATGGTTACGAGCTATTTTTGGAGATAGCATGTGGAGCACACAACAAGATGGAGACTTACGTGACACACAAATGTTATTTTGAGGATGAGCGTCTACTAAGTGTCATGCATGAGTTCGGGATAATAATAGGATTACTACTGCTAGTTAACTATAGGAGATCTATTATTAGTGCACTTGTATGTGTGCATATTATTGTAAAGGCGCATGGTTATTTTTCAACATGCGACCTATTTTGGGAAGTGCATAAGCGGTGAAGGGAAAGTCCACACCCATGTAAGTATGTATTACATGTGTAGTTAGAGAGAGACAATGTGTATGAGTTATTGTAGAGTTATGCTTTTGGATGTGATGCGCACATAAACTTATGATACTATTTATTATAAGAAGCTTTTGTATTTATTGTGTTTAATATAATGGAGTATATTGGCTGGATAAAGGTGTTAAACATGCATGTAATTGGATCTTGTATGGTTGATTTCATTATGATTATTTTTTAATTCATGAATCTTTAATATCTAGATCTGGAATATGCTCTATAGAATGCTTGTGCTTATTATGGTTCTGAATATGCTCTATCTTTAACACGTTAACATCCTACACACACAACTCTAAAGAGGGGCCTGATACCTTTGCGTGCTTCAGGTGAGCGCTCGGCCTAGGCTGAGTGATGTGCCAGTGTACATGAGTTTTTCGTGGTGGATTCTAGGTTGCATCATGAGGAGTACCATGGGAATATTGAAAGGACTCACCGATGAAAAGGGTCAATGACCTAACTTGATTGACTAGTTCCACCCATGAGGTAGATCTAATGTTGTTCGCAAAGAAGGACCCCATCTTGATTTTTAAGGGGTAAAGTCCGTGACTAAATTTTTTCTAGTGAATGGTACTCATTTAGATAAAATTGGTAGCTAGAAAAGATATTTTGATAAGCATCCAAAATAATTGGGCCCATTTCAATCTAAAAATAAACAAAACAACATTATCCCAATCAAAACACCTCATCTCAATTTCCACTATATCTAAGTTGTATTCGTGATTATTTATGTTCTTAAAAATATTCTCTCACACTTCCATATTTATTTTGGACTGTCATTCTAAGTCCTTATTTTTCCAACCTCACGTGTAAGCGTAACTACCCCGTGATTTTTCAACCCCAATTTTTATAGGAGGCAATCAGAGTGCAGCTGCCCTGTGACTTTTTAGTAAGATCATTCTCCCATTTTCTTCCATTTTAGTCATCCCACTCTTTCGGTTAATTCATATTTCACAATCCTAGTCGCAAGTTTAACTCGCCCGACATCTTTATTGTCCCTTGTGTGTTCCGGTCCCTAATGCACTTTGGTCCCTTACGTGCTCGCGTTTTCCCTTTACACGCTTTGATTTACCCCTTGTGTGTTTTGGTCTCTTACGTGCTCTAGTTTTTTTGCTTTGGTCCTTGCGTGCACTTGTCAACCCCTTACACGCTTTGGTCCCTCGCGCACTCTAATATATTATTTTCTCCATCTCCTCACTTCATTTTGGTTAGAGGCATGATCGCTTGCAAATGTCTTGCAACCTTATTAAAACCATCATGTAACCTTCAGAATCGGTCCGTAGCCTTGTGCCCTATAACCTAAATTTTTCCACCCATCGGTCATAAAACTTGCATTCCAAATTTTTCCTCAGCCCAACACGGACATGAATGAATAACAACTTGTATTCCAATTTTTTCCTCAAGCGATCGTGGGCGCGGTTGCCTATCAATTTTTATTTCACATTTTCCCAAGCTATTCACGAGCACAATTGGATAGAAATTTTCATTCCACATTTTCCCCCAATCTAGTCATGGGCATGAATGACTAGTAATTAGCATTCCAAAATTTTCCCTCACACTAGTCATGGGCGCGACTGACTAGCAATTTCCATTCCCAATTTTTTTTCCTTTCAACAATTTTCCTCATGCTAGTTCTGGGTGTAACTAGCCTCGTGATTTTTTTTTCCAAAAATTCCTCCTCTCATCTCGTAGGCATGATTGGTCCTCCTCCACACATACTCGACCCTTTTAGTCTCTATTCCCCTACATGCACTCTACCTCGTGCATTCATTAGTCCATCCACATCCCTTTTTTCCATAAAATTATTTTTTTCTCTTTACTTCACCTTAGTCACGGAGTGCAACCACCTTGCAACCACCCTAAATCCACCTTGTAACCATGCTGCAACCACCTTACAACCACCCTACAACCACCTTACAACCACCCTATAACCACCTTGCAACCACCTTTCAACCACCCCATAACCACCCTGTGACCACCTTGCAACCACCTTATAATCACCTTGTAACCACCTTGTAACCACCTTGTAACCACCCTACACCCTCTAACACCACCTTACTAGTGACCTTCACTCATGTCAACATACTCCATCAACACCTCATCAAACACATTTCCAAACTTGAGTCCTAACACTTGGGGGACTTCCACCGCGCCGAATTATCACACGATTTGTAATGAACATATCCAACCCACTCGAACCATGTCACCCATATCCACCACATTTCAAATTTCCCACATTTGAAAAATTCAATGACAACAAAGACATCCAACATCACTTGCATAGATTTTGCTACACATGACACCTCATTCAACATGACGATGCACTCCTCCTATGCACATTCCCACTTTTACTCACTAGCCAAACACTCGATAGGTATTTCCGCCTCCCAAAACATAACATTTAAACATTCACAAAACTTGCTAACACATTATTATCCCACTTCTTCATCCATATTGTACCCAAAGAAACACTAATTGACCTTCACATGCTTCAAAAATCCCATAACGAGTCTATTATTGGTTTTGTTACACATTGGTGTGCACTTGTTCACCACCTCTCGTTTCCACTCCCACAATCCGTACTCATTAACCTCTTTTCAAAAATTTGTGTCCCTCACATCTCCCACCACTTACAAATTCATCCACTACACACATTTGACAAGGCCATGCACATGGCACAATACCTTGAGGATGTCCATCTTAGGTGTCCTACTTCCTTGCCACACATTTTGGTTTCTCCTTCGCCTATTCCACCATCACACTTCCATGTTCACAATGTCATCAAACCGGATCCTCATCTCATTTCATCACCTTCTACACCCACATCTTCACATTCATCACATTCTACTCGGGATCATCACTTTGTTGAATCCCCTCACATATTCCCCCTTTTAAGTTAATCACTTTCTTCTATTCTCCACAAGTTTCTTGATGCCAATCTCATCACTCTACCTCTCATACCACCCCACCATTGTGACATGCTACCCAAGAAACGTGTGTCTATCATCAGTACTAATGATCATTCCATTGAATCATGTCCCCAACTTTGCAACATCATTCAAGACCTTGTCTCCATCTCCTTTAACTTCACCTATTAACACCAATCCAATCACTTCTTATGCTACTATTCCCACTTCTTCTCCATGTGTCGTGTCTCCATCATCCGACTCATCATCTCCCACTATCTCCCAATCACCATGTGTACCTAGTGTCTCATCATCTAAATCAAACACTTCCCAATCCACATCATCACATGTTTCCACCTTGGACTCCACACCATCATGCTCCCCTAGTGTCTCATCCTCTACATCATCCCCTTCTCAATATCCACCGTCATGTGCTTCTACTTTGGATGTGGTCTCATCCTCATCCTTTCCAGATTCCTCCACATTGTTACCACATCTATCTAGATTGCCACCATCTATATCATCATGTGATTCTATCTTGACCACCACATCCTCTAATTCATCACTTGCTTTGATCAAATATAACCTTGGTTCACGATAGCCAATCATTACACCTACATTACACTCTTTATCACATATCAATTTGGTCATCACCTTATCTATTTTAGATCCCTCTTCCATGCACATATTATTGCCTTCATCATCACTCATTCAGCACCCTTATTGCTACCAACACCACCATTACATCATATACCATCTATTGTGCTCATTCACATTCCATTTGCATCTATTCATTGTCATTTGTATCCACTTGTTCTTACATGTCTTTCTCGCAAGTCACCTATACTTTCTCTCATTTCTTCCCCTCTTTTGGATCCTTCTTCCACATCACCGCTCATTCAGAAACCTTTCTTATTACCAACTTATCCTTCATTCACATCATCTATCATGACCACACAACCATTTGTTCTTACACATTTTCCTCAAAATCCTCCTCCACATCCAATTACACTTTCACATCATTTTGATTTTCTCCCACATTCTCATTTGTTTGACATCACTCTTACATACCCCTTCCTATTTTATGCAATCATCCTCTCATCACACCCATTCATCACAAGACCACACCCTTAGCTCTCATGCTTCCTTCAAACATCAATATGTTCTCCACTCCTCGTCCACCTAACATCATCACTAGCACCATGCTTCATATCACTTTATCTTCTACCATTGATCTATTTTCATGTCCTCATCCACCCGACATTATCACACATTCACCACACTCAACATATTTCTTGTTTGTTTCATCCTCACACTCACGTCCTCTACACACCACCATTCTATGGCTTCTATTTTCCATCATTTCTTCACTCTTCATCCACATCATACAATCCAATTCAATTATCTACCTCATCTATCACTTGCTTCTCTACATCATGTCTCTCATTCATCTAGTCCCTACATAGAATGGGGGCTCTCATTTGTCTTCACTACTACATTTCACATGCTCCTTATATTCCACTTCTCTTCATCCATATTGGATTCAAACACGTCTTGATTCTCCACAAATTCTACACTATCATCATTGACACAAACACAAACACACACACACACACACACACACACACACACACACACACACACACACAACACACACAACACACACACACACACACACACACAAAATCCACAAAACTAAACATTTATATCCAAAAAAAAATATATATCCCAAAAATTACAATAAACAACGCTTTCTCATGGATGTTCTTCCACAATGTCTTCATTCATTCATAATTCATTCCAATCCTCCATTCTCTAATACATACTTCACTTACAGTTCATTCACATTCCATGTGGTTTGTTTTTTTGTATCTTTTTGGTGAACTCTTGATTATCTTGTTGTCACATTTTGTGATCCAATAGTCTCTACTACAGTTGCTTGAACTTGGTCTCTCCTTACTTGGTGAATTAAGAATGATTGTCCTCTTAGAGATCTACACACTCTTACACACTTAAAAACTTATCTTGAAGGCCCTATGACATTATTTGTTGATGCTTTTCAATATCATCTCCATAATCACTTCCATTCCCTCCATCAAGCCACTAGTGGTTCTAAACCCCTTGAAAAATGAGAGAGCTAAATATCATGTCAAAAACAAATCAAAAAGTCAAAAAAAAGTCATAATTCAAAATAAAAAAAAAACAATATCAAACACTCTCTCTTTGGGGTCTTTCACAGTATCTCTATCAGGGCTATGGATGCCTGGTTGGAAGTAGAGAAATGATGTGGCTAGAATCAATTATATCTCCATCGGGGATATAAATGCTTAATGGCAATGGATTAATGCACAACTTACATTTGCCTTCCATTCCATCTACCACCAATCAATTGTTTCATTCAAACCTACAATTTAGCTTGTGTTTTCACTCATTATCTTATAGGTATTCACTTTAAATAATAATTAACTTTTATGCACACACATAAGATATCAATGAGACACATAGAAAATATGTCACCATTGTTATGTTTAGACCTTGTGAAAACTCCTATTTTAGCTTACTTTGTGTCTCGTGACTCATGCCTTCTAGCTCATCGCATGCTCACGAACACTCTTGTTACAAACCATGTTCATACACCTACATACCTCTTACACTCCATTATTGCAACCATGTCACTTTCATAATTACATTCCACCTCATTTGGAATGAACATCCATGGGCATTCACTATCTTCTGCACAGTTTTGCATAATCACCACTTTTCATGCCATTTACCTTGCAATCATTTCTCATCACTTTAGGTGGGGAAACACTACTCTCATGCTCTCTAACTTGCATCCATTTTTGTACATATCTATCATCACATTTTCACCTACGCATGGTTATAGACACAAAATCTATGCACTTGGGTACATTTCTAGGTCCTAAAGCATAAAATATATATACATGATTCCTAAGCAAGAAAAATAGTCGTTGACAACTTCTTTTGGGCCTTTTGCTTTATCTCTTACACTTTTATTAGCCTTACACATCTTACAACCATGTTGAAACTTTACTCGATTTATATTTTATTGCCTCGAGCACACTCAAGCACCCGGTTAGGATAGAAATGCCTAGGCACTCATGTCCCTCCGGGTGCCATTGACCTTCTTTATCATCTTTTTACTCTTTTGGGTCTCTTTCATTTCTTGGTCACCTTTTCGTACTTTAGGTTTGCCTTTCAGCTTTTAATTACAAAATTCAAATAATGGAATCATATATATACTTATTTATTGCTCTCAAATAAGGGGCCAAGCATCATAAACATTATCTATCATCACCTAACCTTGTGAAAAAGGCATAAGAGCATTCCAAGGCATACATCCTACACATCCATACAAGGGATAAGGGCTGCATTATTATTTTTCATACACAATATAGGAGGGAGTTCATTTTATTCCACACACCCATTTTACATACTCGTTACAATATACATCTTTCCCACTATCATCGTGCAACTTTCAAAAGGGAAACATAGGGCATTATTACACACACATACATAAAGAACTACATGGACTCTAAGATGTAGTGTAGTGCTCGGGCCGTAAGATCACTCTTTGGGTGACCGTGGGGTCAGTCTGACTCCCCATTCTGCATCTTTTTATTATATTTGATTTGGTTTGTGGGTATGTGCAACTAATCATCTATTTTTTAGGTTACAGGTCCGATTGGAACCCTAACAATGAAGTCGGAGTGATAAAACAAATATTAGAGAAAAGACCTTATGACCTAGAAAAATTTAGAGCCTCGAGCATATGAATGGACACTAATGCCCAGATTGGACACTAGCACCTAGGTGCTCATGTCCTCTTGTGGGAATTTTTGTCCTACATATTTTTGTACTTATGAATCTTTATTAATCCTTGACGACATTGTTTCCTCACTATTCCACTAGATACTCGGTCCCTATCACTCCTAGGGAGCACATGAAAATCAACTAAGTCATCTTCCTCTCTCATTTTCTTAGGGTTGTACATCATTGAATGGTTGTTTCTTTTCCATTATTATACATTATAATTTGTAAATCATTACTTATAGTAAATTTACTTAGAAATTAGAAAATCAATGGTTAGGGAAACATTTTCCTTGCTTCCACTCATTTTGTCTTTTTCCAAGGTTCGTTTTCTACCATTATCAATTGCCACTTTTTCATTCTCTGCGTTATGCTAGGCAACCTGTAGCTCCAAAAATGTCATTTAAGGGGATATATCATTCAAAACTCTTCTCCTTAATTGTATGACACTCAATCATCAATCATCTTAGTCAATTGACTCAATAGTATTTTCCTTATAAAATCAACCTATCGATCCCTTCATAAACTCTGGATAAAGTGGCACATCAATTGCATTTCTAGGTTCATATCTATCTAGTGAACCATCTAAGTCCACAACTATGGAAACCATTTTCATAGGGTTATATGACCCCATCTCATCTTCATTTGTTGTGTTACATCCTCGCCTATTGTAATATGCAACCCAAAAAGGGGCAAAATGTAGACACTAGAAGACACACCTTGTAGATAATTTCTCCTATTCAAAAATACCAAAAATATCACAAAAACACAATAATCCCAAAAAATTAAATAATCCCACAAAAGAAACTAAAAATATAAAACCCCACAAAATGGTGATAAAAGATACCTCATCATTCATTTACTAACCCTCACCCACTCACATTTAATTCTATCCATCCCACCTACTCATTTGCATGCCCAATGCACCATGGACCCTTATCATCTCACCCATGTGTGGCACATTATTCTATGCACTCTAAAAACTATAAAACACTACTCACCCACATCATTCCATCCTCATTGACTCTTTGTGCACTTAAACTCATACTTGAGTTTTTTCTTCTTTTGCTCACATATTTTGGTATTGTAGGTCTTGGAAAGGTGAAGGCATGTCACAAAGTATAGGTGCAACTTGTTGCATCACTATTTTAGTAAAGTTTTAACACAGTGTCGATTGAACTATGACTATCTTGTGATATTTGTGTAATTTTTAGTGAGTCACAATCATGCGGATGGCTTGTGATTGAGTCAGTACACTTTTCATTTGCATGCATTTTTTTGTCATTTTTACTTCAATAAAATGTATTTTATCTCCTTAAATGGTTAGGGATATGACCAAGGTAGGTCCCCTAACCACCAAAAACAACTAACATTTTTCCAAGTGTGTTTGTGTGTAGGTTATAGATTAAGATTAGGAAGTTTTTACCACTTTATTCATTAAAGAACCCATGATTGTCCCTCACTTTTTCAATGGCAAAGTGTAATCCCATTATTTTTAGTAGCATTGAGTTGGTCATTGTTATATTAATTAGTACTTATTATAGGTGATCCAAATCTTGGTATGCAATCACCATTCGAGGTGTTCCCTTTAAGGATTCTACTCTTATTTTTCCTAGTCATCCTTCCATGGCTCTTATTCATACACCTAGTGCATCTCTCTGGATAGGTCTTTGGTTTCACACAATGTACATTGCAGTTCTATCCTTCCTAGGTTTCTCCCTAGGTTCGTATCACTACCCACTACTTCTCATACTTGTAGGCCCTTGGTTGCTCACTCTTCCTCTCACAACTCTATCTTTTCTAGGTATCTTGCAAGGCCTTTGGTTACATGCACTTCCTCACACAACCCTATTTCTCCTAGGTATTCGAATAAGCCTTCAGTTCCATAGTGAAATTCTCATAGGTCCTCTCTTCACAAGGTTCTCTCTCGGTCCTTTGATGCACATAATCTCTCCCACATTTCCAATAGAAATTCTAGTACCCAATATATGTCTAGGAGTACACGCTCTTCTAGCCTTCCACACGGGTATTTTACCTCTCACACTCTTTATAAATCTTCTTCATCCTTTGGATTTTCTTTTCGCAACTATTTCCATTATTAACCTCTTGAATTTGTGTCATCTCCTTCCATGTAATTAAGGCCTAAGCCTCCATCCCCTTCATTAGTTGTTATGCCTCCTCTAGAGGCTCTCATTAGATAGCTCAATGTTACCCCTCTTTCATGTACATAGCTAAGCACTTTAAAAGATAAAAACATTCATATATTTACAACAATACAAAATTAAGACTTGTGCATTTTGCTTGAGTTGTTGAAACTTTACAATATATGTTGTTTTTCACTTTAGTTTGAGAGATAACATACTGATTTACTCTTTACACACATGCGTTCACATGGTATTTTGAGCATGATGTAAGATATAAAAAATTGTTACACGATGATAGGTGTTGGTGACTCCTTTACCTAGACTTCATATTCATATGGGGACATCTATTTTTACACTACATCCAGGTGATATTGTTCCATTATAGTTCCTTTATACTTCCTCATTATGATTGATTACATATATTGTGCACATGTTATATTTTGAGCTAACAAGACTAACACATGTGTTTTGTGCAATGTTGACATCTCTTGTTTCACATATTTTCATCTCTATTGGCTATTATATCATGTTATCATGTTTTGACACTTTTGTTTAATGTATACTTGTTTATGTGTGTATTATCACTTGATTTTTTCATTTATTGTGACATATGTTCCTTGATTTTCTTACGCCACCATGGGTGTCCCATGTTTTTACTGTCATGCATATCTTGTTTGTTATTGCTTGCTCTTTGTTTCGTGCCTATGGACCTTGATTGTCTTGCGACACCGTGGGTGTCCCATGTTTGCAACTTTATGCCTTTTATGTGATTTTGTCTACATACTTATTACATTTTATTTCACTATTATTGTACTTGTATTCTCCTACATGCATTTACACTATTGTTGTTCTCAGCTATATGTTGTTTCATTGCTTTTCTTGCACGTCATGGTTGTCACCATACACAAACACCTTCCTTTTTACATGTATAGGTTATTCATGGTGGCCACATCTTCAACATTTTTCAGTCCCCTACATCCTCTCACAAATTTGTACATGGGAACACATTTATTTCTATTTAGCCAAGTGCTCAACATGGTTTTTACACATGCCTCAAAAGAGGGGCATTCATCCGGGTATATCCTACACTCATAACACACACATGTAGAGTTATAGGATATGGTATAGGTACAAATAGGGTATAAGTACTCATAAATTTAGACAAAATTCACATGTTCAAAACCATACAGATTGGTCAATACCATACCTTTGTGCGACCGACCTTCCTATACCTTTTTACCCATGGGGTATAAACATCGGTTTTATCAACAATTATAGGTTTTTAGCTACATTCTTACTTTTTGACACAATTTCAGGTTCATTTCACTTAGTTTAGACTAGTACGTGGGGTACGAAGTACTCCACTCCTTCTTCACTATGGAATTCATATCTAGTATAGTTTCAAAGATCTTGGGGGCATGAGTCTCCTTCTCTCCTTCAACATTTCAACACATTTAATTTTGCATTTAGTTGTGTGACACATGGGAAGGAATTGTAGTGCCCCTCCAGTTCTTGCTCCTCTATTTGTCGATCGATTTGATGATTAGTTTGTGATTGGATAAAATTAAGAGAATAGAACCATGCATTTATTTGAATTAAATCAAAGTGACTTGGTTTTAACTCTTGATGTTGCCTAACCTTGGTAGGAAGGTATATGAGACTTGCAAAACCAGTTTACCGCCTTTACTCTCACCACCCGATTTTGATTAAGTAGGATAAATATTTGTGATTTAAGGTTACTCAAACTATATTTGGATAATGCTTATTTTGGGTTAACTTCTCAAACACATATACATTATATGGGTAAGTGCACCAAGTTGGGGGGCCAAAAGGGGGTCTTAAGTGGATGCATTTTTCTGAAAAATAAAAAACTTCAATTTGTAAGAGTTTTTTGAAATAGTTACACTCAAAATTGGAAGATGTTGTATAAACATGAATCATAGAATTTTGAGTCTAGTTTCTAAGCTACTAAATTTTATTGAAAACGGATAAGTTTAAGTGGGTCAAATAACTAAAATACCAATAGAAGCTTCTATTTTTGTTAAAAACGTAACAAATTGTCTTGCATACGCCCACCATTTTTGAGCACCATTTAGTAATTTTGAAAACCTTTTGGTAGAAAGATAGCTAGGAGCATCTAGTTTGGGCTACATTTTAAAAATATTTTTAGCGAGTATTTATTTTTTTAATGATTTTTCTAGTACAAAAATTTTAAATTTTAAAACATAACGGAGCTCCGACAATGCCCCCTTAACTACCTCAAAAAATATCGAAATTTTGATTTTTTTAATGTGTATAGAATTTGGCCTAGTTTGGGCTAGTATAATTTTTTTCAATTTCAATGAGCCAAAAAAATATATATGATGAAAGGTAGATGTGTTTAAACTTCAAAAATAGCTATAAAAAGGAATTGTTAGAAAATAAATAATATGGAAACCTTATATTAGTCTATAAAATTTGAAAAATTATATTTTATGAAAGTAGATAACTGCGCTTGATGTCATGGTATAATTTTTTTAAACGAATCGATTGTTTTGTGTCTATTTATGATGGAGGAAGAGATATTTTTGAATTTTCCTTCAAAATACGTGGTTTTTGTGTTTACGCAGTCAAGCCTCAAAGCTTGGGGATCCAAACAGGATCCCAAGCCTGAGGCATGGCTTGGAAAAAGTAAAAACGTAAAACGAGTACGCTTTCTTCATAGTATGAACATTATATGTGCTTAAAACATGCTTATATTTACTAAAATAAATGTTTAAGTATAAGCTTTTCATTTATTATTATTTATATTTTATATTCTATATTTAGTACAAGAAATAATAAAATATAAATAATAATAAATGAAAAGCATATACTTTAAATTTATTTTAGTAAATATAAGAAATTAGGTCATCATGTACGTACCCAAAAGTAAGGTAGTAATGAGTGTAACAAGTGCTGCTCGATGATGATACAGTCTCCTCGCAAGGTGTTCGGGATCCGGAAAAGCCCTCGAGTATAACATCCCACGTTAGCCCGCGCGCCCTTTATTTTCCCCTTTTTCTCTTTCCTTGGCCTCTTGACCTTCGGTGACGAAACCGCCGCCCGAACAGGAGGCGGTCTTTGTGTCATCAAGGCGCGATTTCCGAATGCTCTTTTGACGCGACTCGCATGAAATATCACGTTTGATGGACTTGAGCATGCATTAATGTTTTGGTCCCCCAGAATGTGTTTTTCCTTTGTTTATTGTTTAGGAGTTCAATTTGGTTTTGGTTTTTTGGAATTCCTATAAATGCATGGTTTGTGTACATGCAAATGGTCTGAATTTGGTGAAGAATTTGAGCTGGAGCTTTTGGTCACCATTTTTCCTTGTTAGAGTCTTCTGATTTTTAGTGTTTTGGTTAGCTCATGATAACATAGTTTATTTCATACTTGGTTAGTATTGTCAGCTGGGTTGCAAGCCATTGCACATCCATCTTGTGTGCAAAGCTCATTGCGTGGTAGGCTTCTGCCGATTGTTTGAGAGTGTTTATGCGTTGTATTGCAAATGGTCCTGAAGCCTCAAGAGCTTTTGGTCATTTTTTCCTTGGGATGGTTAGCTTGCTTAGGATTGATAACATAGTTTATTTCATACTTGATTGCTGTTGTTGGTAAGCCACAGACCCATCTTGTGCAGGCAGTGCTGTTGTTCCATCCAATCCAGTTAGAAGCTTGCCTCTGATTCCTCTTTGCTGTAGATTTATCTTCATCGTGTCTTAGAGTTCTTAGTTCAATTCATTATATACCTGGTTAGCTTTATTCAGCTGTTGGTAAGCCACATATCCAACTTGTGCAAGCAGTGTCTTTATTTTGAAATAGAATAGCTTGGGAAGCCATTAAAGTTGCAGGTTTTGCTCTTCGTATAGGATAGAAATGTTGCATGACTCGCAAGTAAAAATGTAGGAATCGCATAAGCCAAGCTCGCTTGCGCTATCCCTCTCCTACTTGCATTCTCGCCTCATAGCTGTCCTTGTCCCAAAATCTACTCATTATCGGTGCTAGCATTACACATTTTTTGGATCCAAGTGAACACAAAAGAACGAGAAGATCATACCTGAGGGGACAAGATCATAAATGCTTCTCGCTGGAATCCGTGTTTTAAATTTCAAGGTTCTAGCCGACTCATATCAAAAGAGTAGTTAATTTTATTTAATTTCATTCTATTCTCGATATTTCCAGGAAGTCGGGGACTCATAGTTCAAATATGAGTATGATTCACTCCTCATCGAGGTAGGATTTAATTTCATTAAAATAGAATTTTTAACTGGGTATTGATAGTTTTCATGATTTTATTAGGTAGAAGATCGAGAATTTATATTTATATTTATATTCATTTAGAATAATTCTACAAATCATTTACAGGCAAAACCTCGAAGTTTAAGTCACCAGGGCTGCGAATCTAGTTGATAGGTTTTCGGGCAAATCACCTCAAGACTCGGTTATCTTGTTTGTTTTTAATTATTGTTTAGTTATTATTTCTAGATAATAAATAGTTAAAATTAAAATAAAATAAATGAAAGAGCATAGACTTATAATTAGAATTTGCTTTATTTTTAAATACAAGAAATTAGGAATATATGTCATCTTTGATCCTCACCTTATGATAGACACCAAAATCTAGATCTAACAACCGATTTACTCCATTCGAGAAGTCACAGAGGATTAAACATAGAGAGCGTTTTTTTTTGATTATAGTAGATAGGGCTCGAAAAAGAACAAACATTGGTGTGATACATAGGTAATAGATATTAAGATTTCAACATTCATCCTAAAGTTTAGGTATTAGAGAAGATCACACAACTATTGGTTAAGCATATTGACAATCTCGGATGAAAGGGATTAGAACTAAACCATGACAAGGCCTAAACCTAGTCGGGCTTAGAACCCTTAGTATTTCAATTCCCTACCTATCATCATCGAAAACCATGATCCCTAAACGATTCTCAAAACCTAAACCCTAAACCCTAAAACCTAAGCTATAAACCCTAAACCTTAAACATTCAATCCTTACCGTTCATTGAGCCCTAGAAAACCCTAAACCCTAAACCATGAAATAATGAGCCCTAAATGCTAAACCCTAAAAACTAAACCCTAAACCCTAAACCCTAAACACATTCATCCTAAAGTTTTAGCGTTTAAATCCTAAACCCTAAACCATGAGCCCTAAACCCTAAGCCCTAAATCCTAAACACTAAACCCTAAACCTAAACTTTTTGACCTAAACCTCAACCCTTAACCCCGAGACCTAAACCCTAAACCCTAAAACTAAAATAATAAATTCAACCTGAACACTAAACCCTAGACCTTAAACCCTAAACCCTAAATCCTAAAGCATGAGCCCTAAACCCTAAGCCCTAAACCCTAAACACTAAATCTAGATCCCTGAGCTCTAACCCCTAAACCTTAAACCCATAACTCTAAACCCCGAACCTTGAGCCATAAACCCTGAACCATGAACCCTAAACCATAATCCCTAAACCTTAAACCCTAAACCCTAAGCCTTGAACCCTACACCCTGATCCCTAAGCCCTAAACCCTAAACCTTAAACCATGAGCCCTGAGCCCTAAACCATAAACCCTAAATCCAGAGCCTTGAGCTCTAACCCCTAAACCTTAAACATGTAACTCCAAACCCCAAACCTTAAAGCCATAAACCCTTAACCACGCACCCTAAACCTAAACCCTAAACCTTAAACCCTAAATGTTAAACCCTAAGGCCTGAACCCCCTACACCCCGATCCCTAAGCCCTAAACCCTAAACCATGTACCCTAAGCCCTAAACCCTAAACTCTAAACCCTTGAGCCCTAAACCATAAAACCTAAACCTTAAGCCCTAAATGCTAAATCCTAAATCCCAAACCCTAAACCTTGAACCATGAGCCCTAAATGCTAAACCCTAAACCCTAAAAACTAAATCCTAAATCCTAAACCCTAAACCCCGAGCTCTAAACCCTAAATCCTAAACCTTAAACCCTAAACCCTAAGCCCTAAAAAACTAAACCCTAAACCCTGAACTCTAAGACCTAAACCATTAACCCTGAGACCTAAACCCTAAACCCTAAAAACCCAAAAAAATAAACCATAAACCATGAACACTAAATCTGAATCCTAAACCCTAAACCCTTAACCCTTAGCCATACTTGCGCTCTTGAATGTCAATTTCTTCACACTCGAAAACAAATTTCACATTTCTCATATTTCCATGTATTGTATTACATGCAAGCCAAGATCACCCATTGGAAGTTGGAAAAAATAACTATCACAACACAAAAATTAATCTTAAAGGAAATGGAAGAAACACAGAGAATATACCTATGCAGAGGTGTAGGATCATAACAAAATTTCCTGTAATATCCTCTTATCTCGGAGAAAGGGAAAGCTCTTTAGCCATTTGAATCTATAGAAAATTTGAAAGAATTTCTGAAGTGTTCAAAATAAGCACAACAAGTGGGAATGACTAAGGACACAAAGGGGTTATCGATCAACTAGTAAATATTTCGTGTTTAGTTCTAAATGGGAGTCTCATGGCCTATGACTTAGTTACCTTCCATTAATTGATAATTCCTTAAATGATAAACCATGGAAGCTTTCAAAAGCGCCTTAAAAAAGATAAGGGTAGTCATCAAGCCTAGTGAAGGGTGTGATGTGATTTCCAAACAACTTGAAATTCATACAGATTTAGAGGTCATAACACAAATTTACAAATATCTCTATTGTTATAAATGGAATCCAAGTAACGGTGTCTCCCTATATCTAAGGATCGAGGACCTGAAAGGAACGATAAGAAGATTGTTCCAAGCCGCGATCTCAGATGATAATAGTACACCACATTAGATTTGTAAAACAGAAGAGCTAAAATACCATATATGGAAATCCATCATAATCCATAATGCTCAATACATTACAATAGAATGAATTTAATTATTCAATAAGAAAGATGTACATATAGGAGGAGGGAAGTGCAACTACTACCTAAATCAATGGTGAAGAACTCCCACTAACTGATACTGGTAGTTAAGTTAACTCCAAAAGACTAGTAAGCTAACTCAACATAACTGAGAAGCTAACTCCACACAACTAGTACACCTAAGCAAGCTAACCCAACAAGTGTAGGGATAACACAAGTGTAAGAATTATCCTAATAAATAAAAAGGAACTAACACTACCTAACACCCTAAAGTAAGTATAGCTTAGGTAGGTGAAAAAAAAGGTGGGTCCTGGCAACAAGGCCTGATGAGGTACCCACGTACAACAACTAGGAAAAATGGACACCCAAGGTACCCAAAACGTAATAATAAAGTAGAGAGCAAAATCTTGCTACAAGATATCCTCATAAGCTCGACTCAAAAACTTGTACAATCGTCAAGAAGTGTGGTGCACACTATGGTCTGAATCCATTACTCGATCATATAACTCAAAAACAATCGACATTGAAGCTTCACTAGAATAGCTCCATGCAAGGAGACTATCAATGAAGTGATATCGAAAAGGGAAAAACAAACACCAAACATAATTTGATCAACTACTATAAAATAGGTGTGTCACGATCAAGAAAAACCAAGGCAACAAGGCAAGGACACAAGATCCAAATAAATAGGAGTGCCACGATCCAAGAAAAAGCCAAGGTAACAAGGCAAGGGCACGAAACCCAAAGAAGCAGTATCAACACCACACCCTCCCATACTGCAGAATGGGTAGAGTGACACCACAAATCTGTATGAGTTGTCAAAATCAACTACTCGAACATTGACAAACTAACACTGGGCTCCACCAGAATAGCTCCCCCATAAGAGAGACTGTCAACATGCCAAAAAAGTGTCAAAAAATACATATCCAAAATATCTCAACAAATAAGAGATATATAAATGTATACACCCATAGATACAAGAATGCAATACCCAAAATTTTAGGACGTCGGGCTCAACCGAAAATGCATCCACAAGTGATCACAACACCCTCCCGAATTTGACACTTTATAATTGAGTGCATGTAAATATTACAATGAGTAACTTTACCTTTTTACATTTGAAATATGTATATAAAAATGTCACCAATGCGTAGATCTCAAAAAATACACAATTTCAAAAAAAGATCACCTTAATCCGAGCTACGGATCAAAAGTTATGAGCTTTACAAGGTTTTGCTATTAAACTAATATTTTAATGTTGATCTTTTTAAAAGGTACACGTGACACCCAAATGTGCAAAGGGTAAAAGAATGCATCCACACAATACATGCTTGCGGACCAAAGGATAAAAGCATGCGACAAAACCTAAAATGTCCAGGAGGGTAAATCATCATGGCCCAGGAGGGTACAAATCTCGCGTCAAAGGTGGATAAAAGACTGCATCCAAAACCAAAATACCCAGAGGGTAAAAGAATGCATCTAGAAGGTACATGCTTATATCCAATGGATAAAAGAATGCACCCATAGGGTACATATCTGCGTCTAGTGGATAAAAGATTGCATCCAAAATCGAAATACCCAGAGGGTAAAAGAATGCATCCGGAAGGTACACACTTATATCCAATGGATAAAAGAATGCACCCATAGGGTACAGATCTATGTCCAGTGGATAAAAGACTGCATCCAAAACCAAAATACCCAAAGGGTAAAAGAATGCATCCGGAAGGTACACACTTATATCTAATGGATAAAAGAATACACCAGAGGGTACAGATCTATGTCCAATGGATAAAAGACTACATCCAAAACCAAAATACCCAGAGGGTAAAAGAATGCATCTAGAAGGTACACGCTTATATCCAATGGATAAAAGAATGCACCCATATGGTACAGATATGTGTCCAAGTGGATAAAATGCATCCAAAACCGAAATACCCAGAGGGTAAAAGAATGCGTCCAAAAGGTACACGCTTATATCCAATGGATAAAAGAATGCACCTAGATTTGATTGTCTCAAAACATGGTCGAGTTTACAGTTGATTCTATGGTTTTAGAACCTTCCAAATCCAATGGCGCACTCCATTTTGTATAAAAATGCATGCTACGTAAAAGTTCTAACAAAATCGAATACATGAAAAATAAACTCTTGCTTGCAAAAAGAAAAACTTCTGAGATGGATGTCTACATCATCTATAGCTCTGATACCATGAAAGGAACGAAAAAAATATTGTTCCAAGCCATGATCTCAGATGATAATAGCACACCACATTAGATTTACAAAAGTAAGAAGTAAAATACCATATATAGAAATCCATCATAATCCATAATACTCAATACATTACAATAGAATGACTTGAATTATTCAATAAGAAAGATGTACATATAGGAGGAGGGAAGTGCAACTACTACCCAAATCAATGGTGAAAAACTCCCACTAACTGATACTGGTAGTTAAGTTAACTCCAAAAGACTAGTAAGCTAACTCAACATAACTGAGAAGCTAACTCCACATAACTAGTACACCTAAGCAAGCTAACCCAACAAGTGTAGGGCTAACACAAGTGTAAGAATTATCCTAGTAAATAAATAAAAGGATAAATAATAACCTACACTAACAAGGACTACTTGGATCTTTGGCATGATTGGACATTCAGGAATCATCAAGTGTCTGAATTAGAATGTTGTTGCATCTGGAGAAACATTTTCAAACATTAGAGTAATGCATCTTGGAAAATAAACTTGAACCTCATAAATCCTCTCAAATTGCCAACTTACACAAGCACTGGACATATCAAGCTTTGTTCTTTGAATGAAACCTTCATTCTCAATAGCTTACAACTAAAAGAATTATTCAAAAGAGCGTCAAAAACATTTCTTTGTACCAAATTGTTCTTAGATATCTAACATTTCCCTCCTTCAAAATATCAACAAATGAAAGACATCAAATTATGATGACTCTCTTTGAATGTTCTACCTAGGAGTAGATGAACCCTTTTAGTTGAATATAATGTGTTAATACTAATAAGAATGAGTAAGACAAAAACATTACAATGAGTGAAATAGTTCCCATGCGATGGGAAAAAGAAGATAGATGTATTGGGTAACATTTATTTGTACCGAATTATTCTTGGATATCTGTAATTTCCCTCCTTCAAAATATTAGTAGATGAAAGACATCAAATTGTGATGAATCCCTTTGAATGTTCTGCCTATGAAGCAGATGAACCCTTTTTAGTTGAATACTCTTAGTCAATACTAATAAGAATGGGTAAGACATAGAACATTACAATGAGTGAATGGGTGAGCCTAAACCTTGAGCCCTAAACCTCGAGCCTTAAACCCTAAGCCCTAAACCCTAACCCATAAACCCTAAACCTTGAGCCTTAAACCCTAAACCTTAAACCTTGTGCCCTAAACCATAAACCCTGACCCTTAAACCTTAAACCCTAATCCATAAACCCTAAACCCTTAATCCTCAACCCTAAACCATAAACCCTAAACCCCGAGTCATAAACCGTTAACCCCAAACCCTCTACCTTAAACCCCGAGCCCTAAATCCTAAACCTTGAGCCCTAAACCCTAAACCATGAGCCCTAAACCTTAAGCCCTATATCATAAACCCTAAACCCTAAACCCTAAAACCTAAACCTTGAGCCCTAAACCCTAAACCCTAAATCCTAAACCTTGAGCCCTAAACACTAAACCCTTAGCCTTGAACCCTAAGCCCTAAGCCCTAATCCCTAAGCCTAAACCCTAAACCCTAAATCCTCAACCTTAACCCCTAAACACTAAACCCTAAACCTTAAGCCTTAAACCCTAAACCCTAAACCCTAAATCCTAAACCCTAAACCGTAAACACCGAGCCCTAAACCCTAAACCCTAAACCCCCTTAGTGCTAAACCATAAACCCCGGACCTTGAGCCCTAAACCCTAAACCCCAAACCTTGAGCCCAAATACCTAAACCCTAAACCCTAAACACTAAATCCTAAACCCTAAAACCCTTATCCCTCAACCCTCAACCCTAAACCCTAAACCCTGAGCCCTGAGCCCTAAGGAGAAGGCACATTACAATCACCTCATTTTTTCCATAGGATATGAATCCTATTCAGGGAGCAATCCTCTATCTACAAAGTGAGGATCTCATTTTAGTAAGAAGTAGACAAGCATCATATAGCTGATTCGTGGTCACTAAAGTGAATTATGGACCAAATTCAAAATTAATACCAATTCAAGCAGTGGTAGGGCCAAAATCCAATCTAGAAGGTCAAAAAACCTACAAAATGACTATATGTTTTGAAAAACAAAGACCGACTACAATATATATGGCCTGAAAGTTTTAGGTCATTGTTGAAATTCGAAAATGAGTAAGTACTTTGACCATATTAGATTTTGAAAAACTATCTTCCAGATTATAATCGTCGAGCTACGGGACCACTTCCATTAGGTGTAAAGTGTTAGGATTAATATTGTTTAACATTATTAATCATTATTATTATTTGTAATAGAATATGAGTTGGTTAACAACTCATATTATTAGTTATATGTTTGGTTATAACAATTATTTGTTATGTGAGATTAACCACTCACGTATATGGTGTTCGGGTGAGATATTCATGGAAGATTAGTTAGTTACTTTGTAAAATATAGGAAAGTCATTTCCTATATATATGTAAGTTTGTAAGGTCGAATATATGAAGACCATTTGTTGTGTAAATTCTTGAGTTTGCCTTTTATTTGTTATCAAAGCAATATTATGGATATCCTCTGTTGGAAATGATGCCACATTGGAAGATTGTTTTGTTCTTTGGTGATGTCTCCTATTGACATCTTAATTTGTGTTCAATTCATCAAGTTTAGTTTCATATTTCCGCGTACATGTAAATCGGTTAATTCAAGTCTACGTTTAGTTTCGGTTTCGATATTTTTAGGCTACACTCAATAAATATCTATTTATTCTAGCACTATGTGGATAGAGTCTTCTACTAGCATTACGAGCTAACAATTACATCCTCAACTTATCAAATCCTCAAAGAAATAAATTTTCTTTAATATCGGGTCTTGTTGTACTTTGAGCTGATTAGATCTCTCCAAAGATGCATATCCTCCTCAATGGATAATACAAAATAATACAATGTATGCATTGATAGTCCGATGTGAAAAGGATCTATCTAGGAAGGAAAATGCGCCCAAGCAACACATAAATAACTTTTGTGCCCTCAATACAAATTTTATTCAATATATTGTATGAACCATATAATGATGGGGTAGATTTTGTTCTGTTGTCTCTCATGACCTATGACTCAACATCCATGTCTCTTCTCTTTTCTTCGCTTGGTTCATTATCTAGCTGGTCAAAATTTCTCCTACAGTATTTGCACCAATCGATTTAAGCATCCTACTATCATCTTCATTGTTGAGGATGCGAATCTAATTGGGTTTATCACATGACTCACTTTGATCTGTGAAAGGATAAATTGTGCTCAGTTTGGACTCCTCATGCTTGACTTGGACTCATCGACATTGTCATCTCTGCTGCGTATATCCTCCAACACAGCTCGCCACATCTGCCTACTCACGACATTTCACCTTGATTTCTACCCATAATTTCAACCTACTTATCCAAGGATTTTTGACCAGATTGTGCACCGTCCATGGTAGTTTATTCTCATTATTTCATTTTAGTTTGTTGTCATTATTTGCAATCGGTTTTGGTGTTCTAGGTTCAAACTTGTTTCAAATTCAAAATCTAATTTCAATTTGTGTCGTACGTTGAGTATCAAATCTTGTAGTCTTGTATATTCACTCTCAATATAATATGTTTGTGTGTCAATTGCCATTTTTATTAAAAAGGGTAATGAAATATTACTTTTGTTGTTATCAATATCTTTTATATCTCTCATTTATAGAGTAAAGTTTTGAGTCTTCATGTTGTATATATCTTCAATCACAAAATTGGTTCCTTTGTGATTTGATTTATGCATTATAAGATATTTGATTCCACTTAAGATAATGTCATTTTCATCTTGTTGTTATGTGTTTTGTCTTAACTGTGTCTAGGTGAATAATAGGTTGTATCATTTGTATATATTTGTTACAATGGAAATACCATTGGAAAAATTCAATGGACTCAATTTTCACACTGGAAAGTCAAGATCCAGATGCAATTGATGAATAAAAATATGTGGAGGATAGTAGATGGAAAAGAACCAAAGCACCTTAGATCCAACCAAATTTCCAGAATGGGAAACGAGGGATGATAAAGCCAAAGCCATTATTGGCCTTGCTCTTTCATATTCTGAATTGCATTATGTCGATCTAGAGAAAAACTCAAAGGAAATGTGGGATACTTTGAGCAAACTATTTGGCTCAAAAGTAGTCAATGCAAAGTTTTCTCTGAAACTTCAATTGTTCAAGCTCAAAATGAGTGATGGAGATACAATGTCTAGTCACATAAATGATTTAAGATCTCTTCTGAGACAACTTGCAGAAGTCAAAGCTCCAGTAGATGATGAGGATGCAAAAGCTATTCTGCTGAATAGTTTTCCACCCAAGTATAGTAACGTTGTTTTCACTCTTGGTCAGATGCCTTCCAACTCACTGGAAGATATGATATCAACTCTTCTAGCTGAAGAAAAAAGGACTAAAGAAGATGTTGAAGAGGAAACTGCAATGTACGTAAAAAATAAATACAAACATTTCTCTAAAAACAAAGAGGAATTAGAATGTTTCTATTGCAAGAAAAAGGCCATATATCTAAATATTGCAAAGTTCGAGCCAAATATCTTCTCAGTGGAAAATTGAAGTCAAATGAAGCAAATATAGTTGTAGAAGAATCTTCGAATAGAAGATGAATGAGTGACTGATGAACCTGATTATAATTCTTAAGACTACTTGTGTTGAGTTCAAATCACTGGAGGATTGAGGCACAGGAGGATGGAGGACAAACAACGTCCTCTCATCGCCGCTAATGATGGGGCCGTAAAGATGGTTTGGTGACATGTGTTCAATGTGGTTTCTATTTTCAATGCACTTCAATGTTCATGCTTCCAATGTGATGGTTTATTGAAT
The DNA here is from genome assembly GCA_018340775.1 of Taxus wallichiana var. yunnanensis. Classification (NCBI taxonomy): domain Eukaryota; kingdom Viridiplantae; phylum Streptophyta; class Pinopsida; order Cupressales; family Taxaceae; genus Taxus; species Taxus wallichiana. The sequence goes on from CM031235.1 coordinate 176,919,792, forward strand.
AAACCCCTTTTCAGAATTTTTTTGAGGAATCATGTTTTCAACATACTCGCTTTTGGGGAGAAGTATAAGATTTGAGGTAGACTCAAGGATGGTTTTCCGGCTAGTGTGAATCTTGTGGATCTTGGAGATCCATAATTCGGGCACCTAGGGAGGAAGGGAAAGTCCCACAGGAACCCAAAGAGGAAGGGAGAATTCCTACATAATTCGGCTCGACACTATGCCTTTACGAGGGTAAAGAGATAATATATGGATTTTGTACCTGGTCTAAGTAGTGCTTTCGGGAGGTGGTTCAATTTCTTCGAATATGGTTCTCTTCGTGTTCACATTTTTTTTAAATTGTTAAACGCTTTTGACCGGAGCTATGAACCGGAGGGGTTGGGGCCCCCACCCTACAACATAGAAGAAGTGAAGAAGAGATGAAGAGAGAGGAAGGGAGAAACATGCGAATGGAAAGGAAGAAGAAAGAGAAGAAGCACTAAAAATAGGACATAGTAATGTCGAAGGGATACAGAACTATGACCGAGACACCAAAAGGCACTGAGAAAGGTGAATAGGCTAACCAAAGGAAGAACCTGCACGCTCATTGGCTACCTTGAGCAAGCACTCAAAGGCAACACCGGCTCGATCCTTGAGTTCATTATGGTGGTCGACTGCCGAGTGAACTGGAAAGAGCGCACAACGTCAATGTGGACCGGAAGAAAATGCTGGTCCAAAGAAGGGTGGAAGTTTTGGGCGAAGGTAACTGGTCTCTGTACTACCCGCAGAGCCACTGGATGCCACGACCTGAACCAAGAGCGTGCTCGTCAACTTCCTCAACCCACAAAAGAGGATCTGGGAGAGAGAAATTCACCAATTGATCATGTAAACCAACCCGATGAACGACATAGATTTCATCCACAACAACAAGTTCTACCACCGCTGGATCGGGGTGAAGGAGGCAAAATGAGACGAATGCTGAAGCAATATCTGAATCCGTTCTTGGCCGACTAGCTCGGAAGCGATAGGAATCACCGAGAATGGTTTCTATGGCTTCTGCCTCTTCATGTTCACATTAAGGGGGTGGAGATTAGCAATTAATAATTTTCACACTAAGGGGGTGAATGTTAAGATTAATAGTGTTTAACATTATTAATCATGATTATTATTTGTAATATAATATGAGTTGGTTAACAACTCATATTATTAATTATATGTTTGGTTATAACAATTATTTGTTATGTGAGTTTAACCACTCACGTATATGGTGTTCGAGTGAGATATCCATGGAAGAGTAGTTAGCTACTTCCGAAAATATAGGAAAGTGATTTCCTATATATATATGTAAGTTTGTAAGGTCGAATATATGAAGACCATTTGATGTGTAAAATCTTGAGTTTGCCTTTACAGAGTGACCCTAACTTCTCATATTTACTAAAATAAATTTAAAGTATAAGATTTATTTTATTATTTCTTTATACTTTTATGGCTCCTTTAGGCCCTCCTAAACTTCATACAGCCCAAAATGCGTATGCATTTCATATCACTAGAAACGCGTACGCGTTTTAGGTTCGTGAATTCCCAAGCCTAAGAAAACATAATGCAAGAGTGTTTCATTCATTTTTGGGATTTTGTCCACTTTTTGGCCCCTCAACTTGGTGCACTTTCCCATATTGTCATCCTTATTTAGAACAAACTAACTTGACTTGGCAAGTTGTGTATGAGACTCACATTGCTAGTATTGTTACCATTACTTCTTGGTCATCATTGATGAATATTATTGAGATGATGATATTATGATGTTGTAGATTAATAGATCTTGTTGCTATATGGGATTCAATAATGATCGTGATTTTGAGTTACATATTGTTGACATTTGGATCGTACTTCGATGTATCATTGGTAGAATAAATGTGGTGGAATTTTATTTAATTGATATTTTATAGTCGTATTTTCATCATGATTTATATGGATATTTTATCATGTCGATCGGATTTTAATTTTACCTTGAGTATGCAGGAATTTACAGGTAGCACCACTCGACAAATGTGGGACTCAGTTGTAGCACTACAAAGGATGCTAAGAATTGTCATGCCAAAACCTTCTACCTCACCTTGTTTCTTTTGGCTATTTTATGATTGGGGAAATTTGGGTTGCTTTGGCATGTGATGGAGTTATTTATTATTTTATTATTATTCCCTTACCTTGAGCACCATGGTAAAACTTGATTACTTCATTGCTCACCTAAATTGTGTTTTCTTAGTGCTAATTAGGCCATTGTGAGTGATTAGTGTAATGAGATGTTTTATGTCTTAAGCTTGTGATTAGGAATGTGTTGGGAATGGTTAAACAAGTTGGTGGGGACCACTTCTCACATTGGAATCTCCCATTCAAACACAAACCCGAATTTACCCTTTTGGAGCATTTTGAAGGCTTGTTTGGAAAGGTAAGGGTCTTCCTTACCTCAAATTTGGTCCATGGGACCTAACCTATGGGTGGGGAAGCTTTTTGTGAACCCAAAATCCTCTTCCCCACTCCACCCTCTCTCTAGTCACTTTCTTAATATTCTTTCCATGTTTCACATGTGTGGTTTTTGGACTTTGTGTATGTACTTTGGAGGCTAAGTGGGATTTTGTTCCCTTGTTCATTTATTGTTTTGGGGAGTGTGGAAAAGATTAGGATGGCATGGAGGATTGCTTACTTGGAAGGGTGACACATGTCACCCTCCCATGGGTTTGAGAGTTGGAGAGATTTCCCTATTTCTTATGGAAATTTTATTGTTTGGGGGATTTTTGGTGGGCAATTTTTGTGGAGAGCTTGGGAGCTTGAGGAGGAGAAAAGAGCTAGGAGCTTGTGGAGTTAAGCATGGGAGTTGAGGTAGGTCTCACTCCTCCATGTTTATGTTTTTAAATAACTTGTTGAATGTGAATGTGTATGTTGTTGTTATGGTTTGTTTTGTTGGGTTTGGTTTTGGGATCCTTGAACTTGGTTTGGTTTTTTCCTTGGGTTGCCAATTTCATTTTGGTTGATTTTTCTTCTCCACTCCATTTGGGAAGTGGATTTTGGAGTGGGACTTTGGTTGGGAATGGACCCTCATCTTCATGGCTTCTTGGGGAAGCCATGAATGTCTTTCCTATTACAAGAGGATCAAATGGAGGTACTTGTTGGTGGTTTGAGAAGACTATTGGAGATACTACTTGGTGGTTATCTTGGCACATTTGGTATTATATACTTGGGTATTTTGTGGTCTTCTTTCCTTCCCCATTCCCACTTGTTCTTGGTTTTTCTCTTTTGGTGGATTTTGGATGTTGGTTAAGTTTCCCTTGTTTTCTCTTGGCTATTCATTTTTTGAGTGTTTTGTAAAACCTTGTTGTTTCCCTTGGCATTCTTTGTAGCATGCTACACCTCTTTCCCGTTGGCTTGGGGGAGGCTAGCATGCACTTCCTTTGGGAAGAGGGCATGTGATGATGCATGTAGGTTGGGAGGCATATCATGCCCCTTGTATTGGTGGTGCTTGGAGTTTGTTGATAGTGCAGATTAGAGATTCTTAAGGACTTCTTGGGAGGGATGAATTGAAAGTTTTAAATTCTCGCGTGTTGTACCCTTCTTGCATTTTATGTTATAATATTATTGTAAAATGTAAAGGAATAAATGAGGATAAGTGATTGTATTAGATCGATAAATTTCATTGTTAATTCTTATATAAATCTTGATAAAAAAGTCAAGGTTGTGAGAATGATCCTTGTATTTCTTAGCATTTTCCATGTTGTAATTAAAAAAAAAAGGTGTTTGTGTTATTTGTTTTGTAAATCTTGGAATTATTGGACTTAAGGAAGTATTGCATTGCTAAATAATTGTACTTTATTTAATTTTATTATTAACAAACAATTGTAGTAGTATGAATTGGCTTAATTAATTGTGACAATGGATTTTTCATAAAATATATATATAATAATAAAGTACTCTCGCACTTCCAACAATAGAAATAAAATCTTATCAACAAGGTAATCTGTCTTGCACACATTGTTTCAAGGTTAGGAGCCTTCAAAAAAATTAAACCTCACCTACTTGTATGCTTTTTTAATCAATATTTCCTTATATGAAAATTGAAATTTTAGGGCCTGCAAAAATATAGATATTTTAGATTTATACTCTTACTATACGCCAATAGCAATATTTTTTTAATAAGACAAGTTAATGTAAAAATTTAGGGTCAGAGAGTTAGGACACATTTTAGATTTGTTTTTAAGGGCATTTGGTATAGGTATTGCAAGAATCACATGGCTTAAAAAAGTATGACATATGTTG